>JBBMJY010000010.1:14626883-14647729 GCA_037833715.1 Toxotes lorentzi
CCGCTGGATGTTGTAACTTTAGCGCGACAGGTTTTGCACAGTACCTGTTTCTGGTGCACGTCTGCAGCCTCAAACCCCAAATACTCCCAAGTGACCGACGTGTTGTTCTTCTTGGGGATTAAATCCCGTAACTCTGCTTCTCCTCCAGATGAAGCCATTTCAGAAATTAAGGAGCAGGTGGAGCAGGTTATCTGATTGCGTTAGCGTCACCTGTCCACGAGCAGCATCTGATTGGTCAGCTTGACAGGTAGGGAAACGGCATGTATGTGTAAAATAGTTGACACAGCAGATCCTGGGTCAGTCAGATAAAAAACGCAGATTTGGCGATCACATGATCGCGTTGTCTGAAATCGTAATTTCGATCAGAAAACGATAAATCGTTCAGACCTAATGCGGCTGCTGCACCCAGGGGAGGCTCCAGGCTTTTCTCCTGGAACTCTCCCCTTTCGTTTTCTCAGAAGGAGAAAGAACAGAAGAAAACCAAGACGGATGCTTTGTATCTGACAATGAAAAAATAAGCATTTTTCTTGTTGAGTCTGGAGAGCACTCTTACTTTAGAAGAGTGCTGCTCTCTCAGCAGGTTTTGTCACTGCCACACTTCAATCAGAAGTGTGTGAGTGTGTGTTTGTGTGTGTCCTTAAAAAAAACAGAGCAGCTGACAGACACTCTTACAGACTTAACTGACTACAGTCGTTTTTTTCTGAAGCTATTCGCTCAGGGAAATTATGAAAACCATCACCTGCTTTACATCTGAAAATTAGGACTTTTAATAAAGATCTGAGGTTTGTGCACGACACATATTCAGAACAATACAACACAATACAAGACATGGACATACAGCATTTACACAAACAACAATATGAAAATACACAGATACCAATGCATACAGTGAAAAAAAAAACTGAGTTGTGATGTAAAAAAGACAAACATTGCAGATAAGAGTTAAAAAGCTTCGTTTTTGATTTCAATAACCGTAAGCGCAATAATGCCACACCACTATCAAAAAGCCCCAAAAAGCTCTGACATGAGCTGAACAGACACCAGGCATAATATTAATAATAACACTGCAGACTGAGAGGCATCGTCAAAGACACTGTTAGGCACAGCAAGATGATTTTGACCTGATTTAGCTTCAGTTTGGCGGCAGTGCGCAGAAGTTTCAAGTCCTGCCGGTGCTTTCAAATGTTCTGTCAAACCTCTTAAATCTTCAGAAATCACCGGGGGATTCATAGAGACACCGAGGCTTAATTAGCTCAAAATATCTCACAGTGTGAATTTTTCATCAGGATAATACATTTGAAGATTTGTTTACATGGGTACAAACACCCTGACAGGCACTTTCCACTAAGGATTATTTTTTTATGCTAGGGAGAGCCAGTGTTGAACAATCTGTATTTAACATCATGTCTCATACAACAGTTGAGAATAGTCATCCAAATATTTTTCGAAGTACAAACGTGATTGGAGATGGATTTTCAGAAACATACCTGATGCAACGTGGCACGTTACGAACATACAGTACAACTCATGCATGGAATGTAGGAAGGTTGGAAGAGCTGGAGGTTGAAGGTTGTTCATTTATCACACCACATTACTGAGTGGCTGCGTGTATAAAACAGCACAGAGAAAACAGTCGATATTCAAAAATTTTAAAATTACTATGAGTGCATTATGAAAGTAATGTACTATATGTTAGGTGTGTTTGAAGATTTAATTCCAGACCATGGATTTTAAAAAACTGTGGAGTTTTTTTTTTTAGAGATTAAGCCAAAGGTTTCCTTGATTAGAACATGTACTTTGACCTTGATTTTCTAAATGTGTACAGAATGACATAAATGGGGCGAAGGCTTGTCAAGAGATGTGTTGATGCATCCAAAAAAAAAAGAGAGTAACATTCTGCTAGTGGTGGTGCTTTCCTTAAGGAATAAGATTTCTGGTTTTAGATTTGTTCAGTAACTCATCTGGGGAACAAAAGAGAGGCCTTCCAAAATAAACACAAAGACAGTCACCTAGGCAGGGATTCAGGAGGCACTGTCCTCTTTTCGGAAACTTGTGAGCAACACGTTGCAGTGGCAAGACATTACAAGTATATGAATACATCATGCAGAGGTGAAAACAATGTTGTATCGCGCCTAACAAGTGCCTGATCCATCTGTCTTTCCTTTCTCTTTCATCATCTTCTCCTTGCTGCCATTTACTACTTAATATTCTCTCCACTTTCTCCAACATTTTTCATCACCTTACCTTGACTCCCAACTCTAAAGCTGTCACAGCTCTTAATTAACTCCTGTCTGACCCTTACTGCACTCATGGAGGAATTTCAGCTGGCTTACCACAACTTCTCGTCACCATATTGGAGGTCAACAGCTCTCAGGCTGGGGACAGCTCACTGAATTTATTACAACTTGGCGTCTCAATAAAATAAGTGGGTTAACATTTCATTTCTTCACAATTCTGACTTTTAAATGAAAACTTCTTCCTTAACCTGATTAGTTTAAAGCAAAAGTTTGCGATTATTGTTGGAATATTATTGGATATTGTTGAGAAAAGCTTATTTGCTTTCTTGTCAGGAGTTCGATGAGTATGTATGATGCTACTGCCAGCAGCCATGTAACTTGGCATAGCACAAAGACTGCAAAGAAACAAAATCCGCCTATCAGCAACTCTAAAGCTCACAAACGAACATGCTGTATCTCACTTGTTTAACCAATATAAAAACCGAACTGTAAAAATATCAGTTTGCTGCTTTACGAGGCTTTTTCTTGACCCGTACCAGAGACATCCTGGAGTCTCTGCTGGTTCTATGGCAACTTGGCCTGGTGAAAAAACCGTCTGGCACTAACTCTGCATGAAATGGCCAGTTGTCATTTTTACTTTTAGGTTTTTGTACAGATCCAACAAATTAACTTCTGAACTTTATAGGTGCTGCTAGGTGGATCTTTTTTTTTTTTTTTTTTTACCTTAGGAGAGAACCGTGGCCATTCCCCCTGTTTTCAGTCTTTACATTAAGTTAGGCTAAGTCATATTTCATATTTCCTGTACAGCGATATTCCTCTGCTCAGTTAAATCTCAGCAAAAGAATCTATTAGAGAGTTTCCCAAATTGTTTAATTATTCCTTTAAGTGTGTCATTTCAAACAATTTTGGTTTAGCTAGCAGAAGGTTCAGACTCATGCTAACCGTTGCGTTAGATAATTTGCTAACAAAGCTTTAATAGTAGGAGGTAGGGCCAACATAACTTGGCAGTATAATTTAGGGTAGCCTAAAATCTAGGGACAAATCTACTTTACCAGAATGTTCTTTAACTCATTAAGTACACGTAGCTTAAAATGTGACATCCACCTATACAAGAGCTATATTTATGAGAATACCATTTTATTGTATTGCACAATTCTCCACTGGACCTCCATGATGACTGTGGTTGCTATAAATTTGGTGAAGTAACAGCAAAACCTCTACTATGTCAGATAAAAATATGCCATTCATTTTCCATTTCCTACATACTTGTCTGTCCATGCCACATAGAGTTGCAAAGAACATCCTGTAGCAGTGCTAATACTGGGCAGATTAAATCCTACAACTCTCTCTCTCATCCCCGCCCCTCTTTCATGTCCCCTTTTCTTCAAAGCCTCCACCGTTGGTCACTGAGAGCTCCTGCTGTGTTTACTACATGGCTCCCCCGGGAGCTTGGTGGCTCCACCGTAAACCTCAACTCCGCTCTCAGTCCAGGGGGCCACGCTGCCCTGGGTTACTCTGCCGCAGCGAGCCAAGCTGGCCACCTGGCTAGAGGACAGGATCCGGTCCCAAAGACCCACTTGGGACAACTCTCCAACCAAGGCCTGGGATGAATCAAACCCCCCACCTAGGGAATCCTGGAAAGAAAGAAGTGTTAGTGTTTAGATGGATAACAGAGAGGCAGCCTGAAGAGGGATCACAATGATTGAGGAGAAAAAACTCTTTTACTTCCATACACACACAGACTCAGCTTTAGCTATTTTGCTGCCGATAGCAAAACTGTGAACTTGCTTTTGGGAACATTAAGGAGATGTGATTAAAGGTGACTATTATGACTACAGGACTCTGAAACAAATAAGCCATATGGGGGAGGTTCTTCTGGCTCTGGACGAGGGTGCTCGAGGCTATTACTCTTGTTTCTTATGCCCATTTGCTTCCTGGAAATATGCGCACACACAATTCACTCACCAACTACCTCAACACTTTAGCTAGTACTGTGCTCTAAACTAAACTGATTTTGTAGATTTACTGTGTCTACATCCACTATCTCAAGGTCCTTCACACTTTTATTTACTCGTTTTATTCACTATATATTTTTTAGCTCACAGAGAAACCAGCATGTGAGTCACACTTGCAGGTGGTAAACCAATATATCCATGCGGTGCTGTAGTCAGCAGTCTTAGGGGCACACTAAATTAGATTTATCTAAAACAAACTGCTTTACCTGCCTCCATTCAGTTAAAACGTAATCCTTTCATTCAGTCCTTCACTCCCTCTTTCATGCATTCACCTGCTCCTGCCCCAGCATGAGCACCCCCCCAGGTCTGATGTGATGTCCAGCTGCCAATGCATGGCCCTTGCCCCTCAGCTTTCCCCCCTGGTAGGCCTGCCAAGCTCCTCCCTTCTGGCTCCAGCTCACACAGATGTGCTGCCAGCTGCCTCTGGAGAGGTTCAGAGGTAACTGTGCCACCTAGGAAGGGGAGAGCAAAGGGGGCAGTTAAGAAATAGTACATGTTTGTATTCTGGATGTTTTGATAGTCACACATTTGAATGTAAGACATGTCATCAGGCGTGAAATACATTTGCATGATAGTGGTGCAGCTGTTCAGCCATACTGTGTATTTGATATTCCTTCTTTTTTTCTCCAAGAGTTTTTCAAAATTTAACAGTTTTATAGTATTTTCCCAGTCCCAAAGACATTCTGCTACCTCCAAGGACACACAGCTTTTCCTCCAGGCATCTATTACCATAATAGCTTCACTGAATTATACCTAAAGCCACTGCACTGCACTACACCACCCTGCAATGCTGTCAAAGTGGTACATTAGTTTGTCGTTTAAACACATGAATGAGGCTATTTAGCTTGTCTTTTAAATTGGCTGCTTTATTTGATTTGTTCTTCTTATTTGTATGCTAAGACAGTGCACTTTTTCTTTTGTAATTGATATTAAAAAAAATCAAACTGGCTAGTGGCTTTAATTAAGTTTTTTATATGCAAATGGTGAAATTAAAAAAAGTAGGTGAGCCTGTGATAAAATATAATTTACCAGAAAACAATTATATGTACACTGATCACTGTCAGTTCCTCTATATCTACTTCTATGTCTTCTATGTCTAAGCCATATTAGTGTTGCAGACTCTTGCAACCAGAATTTCATGAACAGCTAGCACTCTGAATCTGAGACACATTTCTATCCTATCCTAAATGTTTTTAATTTAAAGAGGCAGTGATATTAAAAAGATGTTTGTGAGACTGTCACAGTTTCATAGTTTAAATTTCTATGGCTGCACGATTGCACCTAATTGACAAATTCTAAGTTTCTTGTGTGTTATTGACATAAACACATTAACACTCATTGAACAAGCAATTTGCAATATGTGTGCGCTGCAACTGTTGTGTCCTCATGGATGCAAAATTTATGTCAGTATTTACAATGGCCATGCAGAATATTATATATAGCATACATGGTATTTTACATCTTGAAAAGAAATACAATCTTACAGAACAAGAACCTGAGAGGTTTGTAAAGTAAATAATACATTTAAGGAATTCAGTATGAGATATAATCCATGTTTATACTGTGATATGAATCTCCTTGAGAAAATCAATCATACTAAAGCAGTGGACAGGTCAGGACAGATATACAATCCATCCTCAGTCTCTTGACATTGCTCTTCAAGGAACGCCCTGCAGCTAAAGCATAGCCTGATACAATACCTTGTCATTGATGAGGAGCTCAGCGGGGGTGTGCAGGCCTTGAAGCAGCACCAGTTCGTTCGGCTGCTCAGGAACAGCATAAGACAGAGGTGTCCCGATGCCTCCCTCTGCAGGCCGCAGCCACAGGCAGAGGGTGAAGGCCCGCAGCTTTGGGATGGAGTGTTTCACAACGGCGTACATGTAGTTTGTCCGGGTTGGGAAGGACAGTCTGTAGCCCTCTGCGAAAGAATTCCCAGAGGCACCTGGGAAAAAATATGGAGACGAGGAAAGTGAATGCAGAGAGAAATCAATTTAGTAATTTACAATTATCTGGGAAAAAGATCAAATGGACTTCCTGCTTTTCTCATTTATCTGCACTTTCTGCATACTTACAAACATCCGATCTGTTTATTTTAAGCAGGGCATGAATTTAATAGTCTTTCTGATCTTTTTTTTTTTCTCACATAAGTTAAACATAATTAATTCATCATAAAGAAACCCCATGGCTTGATCTGATTAAGAGTAATATAAAAATGAAACCTCTGAGGTAATTTTTATGCCAGATTATTTCTCATCATTAGTGACTGGAGTCAATGCAATGTCATTAATCTCTCACAATTCTGTATACCCCGTTATATATTTGCATTTAGACATAATGATGTACATGGACTCACACACATTTCTTCTTTATTTCTCCTTCTTTTAATACCTTACCTTCCTCTAGTCCTGAGATTCTCTGGTGTAGTTTACTGATGCCTTGGTCAATTTCCTGTCTGTGTCTCTCAGTTTCCAGCCTCAGGGCTTTTCTTTCTTTCTCCAGTAGCTCCACCTTCCTCTCCAGCTCCCCCTCCAAGTCTTCCATCCTCCAGGGCCTGTCAGCACCAGCTTTGTGCCCAGCATCAGCCAATCTTTCTGGGCTGCCAGACATCCCGCCTTCCTCTGGTACTCCTGAGGTGCTACTGTCCGTCTGGTTGTGAGGAAATGGGCCAATGTCTGACTGCAGAGGATGGAGACAGTGGATGGAAACTGGTTCAGAGTGTAAGGAAAACACTGTAAAATATTCTCTACACTTGCTGTGGTGTTTATCTACAGTTCATTATCATTGTGTGTCGGTTGCATGTCTGCGTGAGATAAAATTCTTAGACCAAATTAGCAATTAATTTCTGTGAAACATTGCATTCTGCCTGGGGATACTTCTAGGGGCTGATTTAATAAGGTTTCGCTATGTAATTTAATTTTGGGAAATGACAATTTGTGGTTTTATGGGACGTATGTGTTATGTGTTTCTTGACTGGGCACAGTCACAGTGAGGTTGCTTGGTCTCACACAAAATTCCCCGTAAACCCACAAATTGTTGCCTGTAACAATTTGTTTTTTACAGACTACACAAATTAGATAGGGCATGTTTATTAATGAGCTTTGGAGGTGGAAAGGCTGATTTTATTACCTTTGGATGGCCTATTAGCTAGATAATTATAGGACATACTGGTCAACTAACTATCATTGTGTTGTTGCTAACATGTCTACTCACTAGTTTAGGTAGGAAAAGGTTGAATTGTTTGCTTTTACTGTGTACTCGTTAGCATTTACATTAGATGCTTGAATTAATTAGCCCGCTAGCTGGTTTAGACGGAGCCAGTCTACGTGTTTGCCTGTTTCCAGTCTTCATGCTAAGCTAAGATGAGTGACTACTGGCTCCAGCTTCACACTGAATGAACAGCTATGAAAGAGCTGTCAGTCAAGAGAGCAAATCTTTTCCCAAATGTAAAACTATTCCTGTAAACCTGGTATTTTTTCAATTTTATTGGGTCTTAAAGCTTGCTGCAACTGCTCTATAGGGCATTAGCATGCTTTTGCAACATTTCTCTGTAAAAATAGTGTGTGAAGTACCTAGTATCTCAGTAAACCTGCAATAAGTCATTTCTTAGCCACTTAGGTAAAGATTACACTAAAATAGCATCACTTTTTAATTTTTGAAATTTGTTGTCAAGGAGGTGCTCACATCTAGACGTTATGGAGCAGTGTTAGTGATCATTTGGGGTCATGTGCCTGGTCACCTTGTCATCTCAATTTTCAATCTCTTTTAGCTCTTTCAGCTTTTTGGTCTCTAACTCCTGAGGGAAATATTTGACTCATTAGCCACTAAATGCTCCACTAGCTCCACCAGCTAGTCTCTAACTGTGTCTGTCTTGTGTTTGGTGCTGAGCAGGTATTGTACAACCTGCATAGCGCCTTTTCATTGAAAACAGCTGCCTGTTGCACCAGAAAATAATGCTGTGAGAGAGGTGAGAGCAAACCAAAACAGTAAAGTTGTAGGCTAGACAACCAAACAATGAGCTGAAACCCACATAAAGCTCTGTAAAGCCAAGGGGAGCTGCAGATTCAGGTGCTAATTTTCCTTTCGCCTTGTCTGTGTGTGTTTGTTGTTTCACGTTGTCATTTCATAAATCAGTACTATAGAAATATGGATTACAGACACTTCAAATCACTTGTGATGAAGAATTAGACATAGAAAATAACAAAAATCCAGGTGTTAAATACATGAGGTTTTGAGTCTCAGCAGATCTTCATTAAACTGAGTTATCTTATGTCCACAGGGATTCTTTTTTTCAATTAAGTATAACACAACTAATAATTGAAATTCAGTAAGGCTGCCAAGAGAAAGAACTATTTCAGTTGACAACAAATTGTTCTGCTCAGCTGCATAATGCTTTACTGAAAAAAACACCCAAACCACAAGGGAAGTAATGTAGGAAATACAGAGTCTGCAAGATTCCTAAAACCTATGTGGTCCAGTATATCCACCAAGCATATTGCTTTACAGTATGCAGTAGAACTACACAGAGACCACACGAAGATTACTTACACATACTTTACTCTTAATAATATATAAAAGTGGTAGTGTGCATCATCCTCTCCCAATGGTATTTTGTATAAGATGACACAACGAGTAGAGAAAGTCTTCCTACAATATCTACTATGTGAAAAAGTGACACCCTGAAATGATAACACAAAGAGGTCAGAGGTCTTGACTTTTGTCCTAAATTAGATACATGAAGTATGGAATTTCCAGTGTAATCCCCAGTTCATCCTTTTAACACGTATGGTTTCCACGATCCTTGTCACTCTATCCCTAGAAACACTTTCATCTAGGGATATAGTTTCCGTGTGTGGTGTGTTGAATTTGCCCCATTTGTACAGTGTTGACCTGCCTTTGGTGAGTATTGTAATGTGTGTTATTAGCTCAAACCACAAAAAAAATAGCTGTAATAGTTTTAAAACTAAACCCAAAATAATGTATGTGCACTTTGTTATGGAATACTCTGTGACGCATCTGCTTAAATCATGTGCATATTCCTGTGGGTCTTTGCATGAGAGGTGATCTATTGTCAAATATGTTTGACAGTTCTGTTATCTAGCCTGAGGTTAGGCTCCGGGGCAAATATTTACATACGCAGATGTCAAACGTTTCTGGAGAGGAAACGCTCAAAATTGCATAAATACATGGATGTGTACAAAATAAATCTCAAATTCATCAAATACAGCAGGCCTATACCTCACACTATACACAAAGTTAAATATGTCTTTCATCAGTGTGTCTATTGTATTTTCATGCAACTAGCTAATGAGATCCAACCTTGAGTTTTGATCTGTTTTTGGGTGTTAGTTTAAGATTGTGTGCAATATTTTTAGTGGTATTACATCACGTTATCTGTACCAAATTTCATGGCATGGGAGTTTCACTCAAAACCCCAAATGTCAACCTCACAGTGGCACAAGGAGAAAAGTTAGGGGATCACCCTGAAGTCAGTAGAATTCAGCCTC
The DNA here is from genome assembly GCA_037833715.1 of Toxotes lorentzi. Lineage (NCBI taxonomy): Eukaryota > Metazoa > Chordata > Actinopteri > Toxotidae > Toxotes > Toxotes lorentzi. The sequence continues at coordinate 14,636,640 of JBBMJY010000010.1, forward strand.
TGGGGACCATTAATGGTGCTGTATACATTTTTTTTCTCCAAATCATCTTGTAGATGTATTACAGGTAAAGTTAAAACACTGAACAGCTGGTACTACAGGAAAAGTCAGGGACTCATCAGAGTCATTTGGGTTCATCCTCTGAAAACCATGAAGCCTGTCATATTCCTTATCTTCCTTACAGTTCCTGTGTCATTACAATTTTTGCACCTATTGTATTTTTATGTAAATACTTGGAGTCTTCTTAGAGACTGTAATTTAATCAATTTTGTCTTTGAGCTTCTAAATAAAACTAAAATTGTGCTGTAGGGAACCTGCACAGCAATAATAAATTATAGAATTAGAGCCCAGAATTTCAGAGCCCATGCTGAATGAGACCAAAACGTGCTGTAGACAGTTTACACCCATTCATGCTTAAAACATGAAAACAAGGCAACAATCTTTCACTTGATCCGTCAAGAAATGAAAACACAGCCTATACAAAAGATCAAGCACAGTGTGGTGGATCGCCCCACTGGAGCTGGAGTAGCATAATATTACTGAAAGCTTACTATCACTGAGCCCCCAGTGGAAACCATACTGATGTTGCAGGGGGGAAAAAAATAACTGCTCAATCTGCTCTCATGAAATAAGGTACCAACTGTACTGAGTGGTGCTACAAAATGGAAAACCACTGTCTGCACATTCACACCACCATATATATCACCCTGTTTGCCTGACTAGATATTACTGCCACTTGTGAAACAGCAGGAAACAGGCAGGAATATAATGAAGCTGGTGTGAGATGAGATGATGTTGCCTGTGAATTTTATTTTTTTCTGTCCTGACAAATGAAGGAGGGGTTGTGACTATAGGTTTAACTGTTTGTAGAAAAATATGTGGACATCGAGTGAACAGTATTAATCAGTGCTGGAGTGTGTGCATGATGCACAATCAGCAAAACAGTATCAACAGACCACAGGCAAGAAGTGAGCTGGAGGGAAATAAAGAAAACCCTTGAAATCTGACCTCTCTGTTCCCAGATGACTGCTTTTCTTGTACATAAACCAGTACACAGGATGTGGTGTTCTGATGTAAACACCACACTGCTACTGAATTAGGCCAAACACCTCCTGTACACAGAAATGTGGACCTGCATGGTAGAGGAGGCAGAGCGGGGGTGGGTTTACTTTTAAATATCACCCCGAGACTTGTGAAATCCATTCTCGTCTGATTCTGTCATAGGAAACAGTGTGCAGAGGAGTCCTTTTATTCCTGAAAAGTGTAAAACATGGAGATTGCATGCATTAAGGAGCTTTGCATCTGACAGAGACGAGGAGGAAGTAAGTGTGCGCTATCCACTAAGAAAATGGCCCGTACAGACATGTCCTACATAAACTACCTCGGAGTGAGGAGTACTACACTGCAGAGAGGCACGTTTTAGTCTGTGCTCCCAACAAATATAGGAACACCTCATAAATTATGTATTGTTTCTTTGGCCAAAAATGAGGTTATACATCATCAGATTCTGGTCAGATAAGAGCATGTATCATGTTACTCTGCTACTCTCCTCCTCCTCCTCCTCCTCCTCCTCCTCCTCCTGCTGCTGCTCCTACTTCTTTTCCTCCTCCCCCCTTATCTTTATCCTTATTTCTCCTCCCTCCCCCTTTCACAGTGTTTACCTGCCTCACTCTTCATCTCTCTCTTTCTTTTAATTTTACATTTCAGTCCGGTGTCCTGGCCTGATCGATAAGCATCCTTGCCAAAGCGATCAATTCATTCATTATTAAATGCATTAACAATTGACATGTTATTATTATATTAAATTTCTAAATGTTGAAAAAACAGACAAGGGCTTTATATCATTTTTATATACTCAATTATTAGTGAATAGCTTCACTTGATGTTGTTGTTCACATGAATAAATAAATAAATAAAATGGTATCTGGCTGCCAATGTTTAATATCAAAAACAAAGCCTTTTGGATATCTCACTTATTCTCATGCAAAATTGAAAACTTGCTTTCATAAATCACCCATGCATGCCCAGAAATCCTGAAAGGGACTATAGAGTGAAGGAGACTCTGATAATCACTTATCACAAGCCAAGTGTAGCTAGAGAATCTTATAACAGGGAGATCCTTCTTTACTGCCTGTAAAATCCCATCACGTGGGACCAAAGACTGCTCCTTTGGGATTAATTACGCCTTCGTCAAGTAGTGTGTTAGTTGGATGCAGAGGATGATCTATGCGCTGGCAGTGATTTTCTTCGCACTCTACCTACCTCCAGTTTCTCTATGCGGTCTTTGAGCTGTGTGATCGCCTGCTCCAGCTCATCCACAGCTCTGACGGTGAGCAAGTGGACACCGTCGGGTGACGACTCGGGGCTGTCCCGCACCATGATCCTCTCCAAGTGCGTCTCCTCCTCCGTGCCTTTCCCCCCCCAAAGCCCCGCAGCGCTCCCGCGCCTGTCCGCGCCGCTGCTTCTACCGTCCAGCCCCTTCTCACACTCGGATAGTTTCCCTGTCAGCTCTCTGATGGTGCGCTGGTCGGTTAATATCTGGTCCTTTTGCTGCAGAACGGTCTGCCGGAGCTCCTCCGCGGTGGTGCGGAGGTACCCCCAATCTTCGCCCGCGTACAGCGACGGGTCGTCCGCTTGTTGCTGAAAGTTTTTGGGGTTGCACTCGCCGGCGGGGATCGGCGTGCAGATGAGCCGGCTGACCGTCGGGTCATGTCCGGTGAGTCCAGTGACCCCATCCAGTCCGCTGAGCCCGATGTTGAAAGTAGGCGCCTCTGAGTCGGGTGTTTCAGAACCATGGAGAGCGCCCAAAGACCCGGCCCTGGCCACGGAGCCCCCTGCAGCGGGGGTCTGCACCGCCGCGTCCGGGTACAGCGAGTGATTGTCGTTTGCAGGTTGCTGTTGTGCCGCGGCAGCCTTGGACGATCCGGTGTGGACGGCCGCGATGATGCAGATAACCGCTCCGATGAAGGCCACCATCCCGGCGGCCAAGATAATAACAATGAACTTCAGGGTGGCGGCGGGGGGATCGATTATTAGAAAAATCTAATAATAACGCTCCTGATCTATGAGAAACTAAAAACTCCAAAACAGCGAAAAAGTATCAAATTATCTCCCTGCAGATAAACGGAGGGGGGAAAAAATCCTCCTCACTTTTCCCCTTTTCCACAAGAACAGACGATTAGAAAATGAGAGTTCCGCACCATAATTGAGTGATCATGGAGTCAACAGCAAACATCAGAAGCAGACAGTCTGTGTTACACCTCCTCCCCCTGTTCAGCGCGCATGTCTTCGGTATTCAGGCAAAATCCAGCCTGTTAATAGGCTACTGGTGCAGAATGAGGGGGAGAGAGAGAGAGAGAGAGAGAGTTAGATCTGAACACACTAGGACAGCTAGATGCAGTACATTTTATCTACCAGTGGATTTTAGGCCCATGGTTTCTTATTTTGAACAGCAAATATTAATATCAAACCCCTTTTTGCTCTGAAACACTTCAGATGTTTACATCCTTTATGTTGCAGCATCCAGGTTTGCTGGAGCATGTGTGCAGCCTGAAAAAAGAGGATATAGCGTACTTTTCCTTTTTTCTTTAGCTTTCACTGAATATGAAGTTCTTCACCAGCTCTTTCCCTCAATGCATAACAAACCATGCTACATCAGAAAATTAGTTTTTCCTCCCCTTGGCTTAATATTTTCTAGCTCAGCAACGCATTACAGGCGTGCTGTAATGTGATGTGTGGACGGTCATAAGTCAGCCTCAAGGCTCCCTGTGGAACAGCTCTACAGCAGCAGAGATGACAGAATGATGGTCCTGTGGGGCTGAATGTGTATGTGTGTGTGTTGCAGAGCATGATACAGAACCTGGTGCTATTAGTGAGTTTCATTAAACCAAGCTCGCCAGCAAAAATACATGTTAATCACAGTGCGGTGCATATGCACACAAGCTCACATAATTAACAAATAGATTTATGAGTGTGCATGTGAGAAACTAGTGAGAGAAAATCACACACACACACACACAGAAGGTGTGAGAAAAATCTTGTGATGAGCATTCTCACACAAGTAACAAGGAGGATTTAGGCTAAGACTTCTTAAAGTCGCAGGCGCTGAAAGCTTTAATTTAAGACATGGGTGAGGGAGAAGGCGTGAGACATCCAGCATGTCTGCAGCAGAAAATAGCTCAAGCTCTCAGTCTTCACTGGAACACCACAGAATAGTAAAGTAGGGGACTGAGTACTCCTGTAGAGAAGGAGGACAAGAGCCTGGGAAAAGTAAATAGAAAACAATCACTCCTCACATATGAGTAACAGCGATCGTTGAACTCCATGTTTGTGTTCATCTTGTATGCTAAATGTTACTAGTGGTGTTTTTAGCTGTAAATAGCTTTGCAGCAGTAGTGTGGGTTTCTTATTGTGGTTATTTTTCCTCAAGCTTGTCACTGTAATGGCCCTGATGTTGATTGCAGTGATAGTCGTAGCTTTTAAAGTGGTCTCATTTCAGCATTTTATGATGATGAAAGTGTAAACACTGGGCCTCTACATGAAGGCATTTGGGAATTAAAGCACTCAAGAATCAAATTATATTTTCTCATGTTCATTGGAACTAAAGGATTGCCTAACACTGCAGCACAGTCCAGTTTCAGTCCACAGAGATAATGAAAGGGGTACAAGTGCATTGAAAAATTGCAGTATGGGTGAAGCGTTCTGGACTTTGCTGCCCAGTGAATGATCAAACTGTACCGCTGATCTGTTAGGTCTGTAAAGGTCTCGGGGAGAGACTCTGTGGCCAGCAAGTCTGAGTTCAATTTATCACCCAAGTCACCTTTGACCTTTATGTTGTGTGCTGTGATGATGTTAGATCTCTGAAGTTTTCCTTCTGTGGATTTCTTTTTTCTTTTCTTTTTTTTTTTTCTTTTTTTTTTGCCAGTGCAGATTTCTCCACAGGATTTTAACCATAAGCTATGCTGGGAATTTGGTCAGAGCAACTTCAAAGTCCAAAAGCATTGCCTCTACTACACACACACACACACACACACACACACACACACACACACACACACACACACACACACACACACTCAAAATAAAAATATTGAGTTGGTGCAGTGAGAACAAATTTTAATCGCAAATATGTGTTTCTGCAACAATCTCCTAACTGCAGTTACCAGTAACTTACAAATGAAAAACATGTGATCACAACCAAAACATTAGGATTTTTTTTTCTAGATGAACTAACCAGGAACAGTATTGAAAGACAAGATAAAAAGAGGGAACAAGACAGATTTAAAAGAGTGTGTGTCATGAAGCTGTTTAAAATTCCAGTCATGTCTGCATTTAGTTTATGCTGCCATCTAGTGTACAAGTATCACCACTACCTTTCTCTCTGCCAGGGCCTATAATCCATCAAACCATATACAAATAAGTTAGTTTCACAGTTCACTTCCTTACTTCCTGCCTGGATTCTCTCACACATGCATCAGATAAAACAGAATACAGTCATGTTACTCTCACCACACCATCCTTCATGTATCCACAAAAGGAATATAACTCCATCTATGCGGCACCTGTTCCTCTGTGCCAGGAGTTCATGGGGAGTTCACTGACTCTGACATGTCAGAGAAAAAAAAAAATCCACCATCTGATAGTAATACATCTGTCAGCGCAGTGCAGTGCACAGGAATATGTATTTCAGCCAGGTAGCAGGAGGGTTGGGTATTGGGATTCATGCCAAAATATGATGGTTGATGTAAGGAAAGAAATCAATAATCTTCTCCCCACTCATCTGTGGTTTTGATCAAATATGGCAGAGCAACTTTCCCCCTGTCTTTCTGTGTAATAGATGTTTAGACTTTCACTTTTCTCTTATTTTTTGGGTCACTGGTGGAAAAAGTACAAGTATTTTCTCAGCTGGTGTATAACAGTAATCAATATTTCTTATGGTTTAGTGCACATATACTGAGGCTCACATGAAATTGAAAATGATCAAAGATCAGTAAATGTGTTTTATTTATTTTCTGTATAAAATGCAGGTATGCCGCTCCTTTTTTTTTTTTTTTTTTTTCCTTGTACGGTTTGTGTAAGTAGGATTTTGACAAGTGATTAAAGTAGGATTAAAGGATTTTTAGCACATTTTTGCAGATTTCGCATTAACCAATCAAAAATGAGGAATATTACTGACATTACCGTTTTAAAGGACTGAGATTAAGTAAACCATGGATTTCCAAATCTGCTCGATTTACAAGTGCACTTTGTGACCTTTTGCATATTTATTCAAGTCAAGTGAATTTCATTTATAACATACTGAATCGTGAAGCTGCCTCAAAGGGCTTCATCAGCAGTGCAGTATACAAACTCCCCCAAATATATAAAGTCAGAAACCTCAGGAAGAGCAACAGAGCAGAGTCTTTTGCCAAGACAGACAGACATGCAACAGCAGAATTGCAATGTGGAAAGTCAGAATGACATTGTTAGGCATTGTTATTTCTGATACACTGTAAAGCATCATAAATAAATAAATGAGTCACGACGGGTTTCTTATGATATGATGGACATGGGCAATGTTCATCTTATGATAAGACATCATGATATGATGAATGGACATTCAAATGTGTATTCATCTGTGACTGAAAGTGTGTCCCATCAAATACACCATTTACCCCTCTGAAAAAAAAACACTGCATGTATGTATACATACGTGTGTATGTGTGCGTGTGTGTATATACATATCGTTCACTGTTTCAGTGTGAAAACAGATACCTGATGGAGTCTTTAATAAAACATTCAATGTAGGAAACACACACACGCCCCCAGACAGGGTTTACAGCATATGTCAGTATGTTTTATGGTTGAGACATGTTTAATTATTTACTCCAGTCTTTCTCAGGCCACAGTGGTGTTGATTACCACCACACTGAGCCGCCTCCTCCTCTGAACTCCACGTCCAGTCCAATACGATTAACTGTCTTTTCTCTCAGAGGCTGTGGTAGATTCACCGGATGATTTAAGACCCGAAGACCCTCTCAAGGTTTTATTGACAGTTGCGCTATTCTCGATAGAAACATGTCAAGGATGAATAGTGATCGGCTGCATCGCTCCACCTTGGGGATTTATTCGGTAAGTATCAGATAATGTGTGGGAGGGCCAGTGGCTCAAATTAAACAACAAACTAACTTACCTGTGAGACAGAAGGGTGCCATAAATAACCACAGAGTAGTTTTATGACTGAGACAGTTTCTGGAGAACATGGATTTCTTTTTTGCCAACTGAGTAGTAAAGCTCAGTTCAACTTCTTGTAATTTCTGTCGAGCAAACACGAAGTGAATTCACAAAGTCAGTTTCAAATCCAAGGAGCATTTCCTTCACTCGATAACACGAGAGGGTTGTAGGTTGTTTTCTGCGCGGGGTTGGTAGATGAATCTCATTGATTTTTACGTAGGTTTTTAAATTGTTCTGACTTTCAAAATTCAACAGAAGTGTGTGTGTTTATGTGTGTGCGTTTGTGTTTCCCAAACAGAACTTGATGGATGAGTTCAACCCAAGCCTGCAGAAACTGGTTTCACTGGGAAACAGTTATGTCCAAGCTTTCAAGGGTAAGAGAGAAAGAAAGAACGCACTTGTGGGGCTATTTGTGTGCGTCACTCACACACCTATCTTTATATGTGCTATAAACTAAACAGACGGTAATGATGGTACACAGAATCGGAGCTGCTGCATCTATTTGTTAGACCTCATTCCAAAGTCCATGTGCTTTGGAGGAATCGTGGTGCTGTTGTAACCTTGGTCCTAGGCGTGTAACCAGTGCTTGGATAGGTTGTTATGACTACATCATCAACAGACAAACAAGGCCCTACAACTATATTTGATTTCCATGTACAGAGGCAGGGCTTTAGGAAATTGAATGTAGTTTTGACTTAATGGTTTTGGATTTATTTCTATGCTCTAGTCCTGTAAGGAAGAGAAGAGGTCAGTCCGAGGCCAGGATTAAACTTTTAATTTGAATCTAAAATGTACGGACATTGTGTCTGTATTTCATGTCTTAATTATTCGCACCATTCTCTTTAATCCCTGTGTAACACATTAAAACGTGACAGACCTTTAAAATGCTGAAACTCAAATGAAATTCAGCTACAGAAGCAGTTTCACATGGTGGTGCTTTTATATATTGTATTATGTTACAGGTGTTTGGTTGATGAATGCGCTATATCGTCAACAGCTGATTCACATCTGTGCCACTGCACCAAAAGCCCTGCAGACATAAAACACAGATTATGATGTGTCTTGTTGCCATCTGCACAAAGACGTTATTTTCCCTCCTTGTGTTCAGAGTGGGGCCATAACTAGAGCCAAGGTGCTAATGTAATGAGAGCCTTTAGATTCTCATCATAATTTAAGAAAAAAAGAAAAAGAAAAAAGTTTTTCCAATAGGTAGAAGATGGTTGCTCATTTTCTCCCTGTCCAGTGTTATTAAAGTGCTATCATGTGGGCTGTTGCTGTTGCAGGAAGCATGTGTTTGATTGGTTATAAATGATTTGGACTTGTTATCCATCCACCTGCTGAGAAAGCAGCTAAAGCTCACTCAGCTCAGCGAGACCAGTAAACCTACCTTGCTCAAGTTACTGAGGCGACGCCCAGTTTAATCGGGGTCAAACTGGGATTTGGCCCCATTTGACGTATACTGTTCTACAAAGGCATATACCAGTAACAACAGAAAACCTCCATTTGTTAATAATTATCTCAAAATCAATATATTACAGTAATTTACACTCCAATACATTTAAATTTGTTCTGAATATGTCATTTTAAAGTAGCTTAACCACTGTTTGGTTTTGAGTAACACCATATTTAATGTGTTGTTTTCTTAAATTCTACATTTGATATGTTACGCCAAGAAAATTTTGATTAAATATTGTTTGTGGTTTTTGTCTCTTGGTTTTGCAGAGCAGAAATAAAACAGTATAAAAGTGCCTTCATTTAATTTTTTTTTTTTAAGTAAACAGATGGAGTAGTAGAAGTAGTAGTAAAATATCACAGAAAGATATTTGTGTGTTTGGAAATTTGAATTTGAGTTATGGAATAATTTCCCTTTTGTTTGTACTTAATGACTCTGTTTTCTGCTTTTTTGTAATTCCATGCCTGAGAAATGAATTGTGCATAAAATAAATAAATGAATAAATCTGCCGTTCAATTATTCTCGTGTTTCAGCTCTGGCTGTGACGAGTGAGGCCTACTTCAGTGCACTTTCAAATATTGGAGAGAAGGCTTTCCACACCATGTCCTCACGCTCCATAGGTATGTGCGCGTGCACACACACACACACACACACACACACACACACACACACACACACACACACACTCATGCACAGCTGGTTTGTGCAGTCTCTTGATTAACAAGTGAAAATACAAAGACTTTATTTCTGTACCTACAGTCCAGGATGTGAGCGCTTTGTCTTTGATGTGTTTATGGCCGTTTATGAAACTAATTAAACACTGTACTTCTGTGTCATTAAGACCAAAGTTTACCCTCTGGTAGCGCTTTTTTACTCTTCCCATTACTTCTATTACCAGAGTATGTGTGTGTGTGTTTGTGTGTGTGTGTGATTAATATGCTCTTTGATGAAGTGTGTGAAACATACCATGAGTTACTGAATGCATGCAGAATCTATTTACAATTAATGCCCATAAAGACTGAAAGACTTTGACCTGCCGCTGAAACTGAACCAATATTTGTCTTGGGCTCAAGTCAAGTCAAGTTCAAGAACGTGGCAGAACTGTCAAGTTACATTTCTACATCTGACAAGTGAATGATTCAAAGTTAATCTGCAACATAATGCATGTTGGATTTTTTTTTTTTTTTTTTTTAATGTGAGTTCAAGCCGAGTGTAGGTGGAGTTGGTATCAGATGTCAGCAGGGAGCATGAATAATAGAGGATGACAGGCAGCGGGTTGTGCTCCACTCACTTAACCCAGCCACTTTAAAAAGATGTCAGGTTTAGCAGCTGGAGTCAAAGATATTGGTCCAAACTGGATCTTTAGTCCACTCTTACAGTGATTCAGTCTCCTCAGACAGGAAATGAATCCAAGCATACGTTTCAGGAAGAGCAGCTACACACGGGTTTCTTCAGAGTGATGTAAATCATTCCCACTGAAGATTTCTGGTCAACAGTTTACATGAGATGTGATGTAATACGGTCTGGGGTTTACATGTGTCAGCACATTTAAGCAGAGCAGTTGTGTGACAAGTGCAAAGCTGATGAGTACGTAATGCGTAATGCTCAGCAGCCATCTCATCTTTTTACCATACAACATCTCAGAACGTTTTGGTGATTTTATCAACAAGAGCAAACTAAATACACAATTCACAGTAATAATGGAAAAACGTTTCAAATGTAAATACACAGTTTGAACTAATCGCTCTCCAGCCACTCGAGACGTTTAAATCAGCATGAAAAAGTTAATGTTTAATGTGACTGAAGCAGGAATGTTGGAAAGAGAAGGGGCTGGGGTGAGGGGGTGAGGGGTGTTGGAAAGAAGGGGTTGAGGGGTGCGGTAGAAAGGGGAGGAATGGAGAAGGTGCAGGGTTTGAGAGATGGGGGAGGAAAGGGGAAGGAGAGATTGGGGAGTCGGTAAGGTAGGAAAAAGGGGAGGGGAGTGGGAAGGAGTGGGGGTTTCAGGGGGGAGGAATGTTCCTGTTCTTCTTTCTCTTCCCTCTATTTTCCTCCTCCACCCTCTCCTTGTCTCTGTTCTCCATCTTCTCCTGCACTTCGGAGTCTCTCTCTCCTCCTGCTCTTTGTGAGTCTCTCTCTCCTCCTGCTCTTTGTGAGTCTCTCTCTCCTCCTGCTCTTTGTGAGTCTTTTTCTCCTCCTGCTCTTTGTGAGTCTCTTTCTCCTCCTGCTCTTTGTGAGTCTCATTCTCCTCCTGCTCTTTGTGAGTCTCTCTCTCCTCCTGCTCTTTGTGAGTCTCATTCTCCTCCTGCTCTTTGTGAGTCTCTCTCTCCTCCTGCTCTTTGTGAGTCTCATTCTCCTCCTGCTCTTTGTGAGTCTCTCTCTCCTCCTGCTCTTTGTGAGTCTCATTCTCCTCCTGCTCTTTGTGAGTCTC
>JBBMJY010000010.1:14650691-14661582 GCA_037833715.1 Toxotes lorentzi
TGTGTGTGTGTGTGTGTGTGTGTGTGTGTGTGTGTGTGTGTGTGTGTGTGTGTGTGTGTGTGTGTGTGTGCGTGTGGATGTATGTGTGGGTGCTCTCAATTACGTGTATCCTCAGGATTGTAGTGAGTATGTGCAGTTGCTCAGGGAGAGCCACGAAGAGGCTCTGAGGGAGGAGGAGAGGAGATACCGCTTCCTGGCTGAGAAACACTGTGGACTGATACAGTCCATCGCCCGCCTCATGAATAAGGTATACAACTTACTTTGAACAGCAGTTGTGAATTCAGTATTTTGAGCTTTGTGTTGTCAGAATGCGTAAAGATTATGTGGGAATTTATCGGTTCCCGTAGGGACATTCTCCCCCTTCATTACGAGGGTTGTCCACCTGCTTATCAGCTTCAGGCACAGATACAGGTTCAGGGATGATGCCGCACTGATGCCGTCGTGTGTTCGACCACTCTGCTGACCTAATGAAAAAACCCACTTAGAAATATATTTATGATTGAGTGTTGAGCTTGAGGCCTGGTTGTTTTAATTTGTAGTTTTCATAAAGAGACTGTCATGAAGCCCCTGTCAGACTATACCAGTCATTCAGGCAAATAACAGCCAAATACAGCCTTGCACCAAAAATGTCTGGTCCTTGAAAAAAGTTTTCTCTTTCATATATTATCAAAGCAAAAACCTTTTCATGATTTAAAAACAAAAAAAATCTGTAACATTGTAAATACAAGGCTCATTCCAATGACCTGACCTTGTAAAATCTTATACTGCTGATAAATGAAGCCCTGCAAACCACACTACTGTGGTCATTGTGAACCACAATTTGAACAGTGCTTGGTGCTTAAAACAAAAAAAAATCTAATACATTCCCAAGGTGAATAACACAGAAAAATAATCCACTTCATTTAAAATGAAACAAGTGAGTAAGGAAGCCTTACTCACATTCTCATCCCAACAAGAAATAAAGTTAACTGATAAAATTCTCAGTTAACTTTAAAGTAAATTATGATAAAATTTGCAAGATAAATTATGAATTACAGCTTTTAATTTGCTGTGTCAACATTATGACAAATTATGATTTTCTTTTTTTTTTTTTTTAAACTGGTACAAATGGGTCCTCCTGCTGTATCCTGTTTGACCGGAAAAATAGGCAGTAATAAAACACAAATGCTGCTGCTGATACATATTTTTCTTTCTACGGAAACAACAAAAACAGTATTTACATTTAACCATGAAAGAATCAGGTCTCTGATAATCATTTTAACATGATTTACAGTACACTTCTTGTCTTGTAATGTAACACTGAACATACATACGTGTAAACTTTGACTCATTTTGTGCTCAATGACTATTAGCATAAACTGCTAATAGCTGCTAACTCTGTTAGCGCTCACTTACAAATGAGAAAAAAAAATATGTCTGTTTTTCTGCACTTGTTTGTGTTTGTTGTGTGGTAGTCAGGGGGTTCTATCCAGCAGAGAGCTGAAGCCTGGAGGGAGGAGGTGGACGCCACCAGACGACCTGAAGCCAGACGTCCCACCACTCTGAACAGCGCGGTGAGTCCGGTGAGTCAAGGCAGAGCTCATGGAAATCAAATGTGTTTTCTGAATAATTCAAACAGGGTGGAAAGCAGATTGTATTCTAATCTCTCGGTGCTCCAAAAGTAAGCTGCTGCTGTCAGATATAATCCTGTTGCTGGGGAAGTAACTGAGAAATTGAAAACAGAATTTGAGCCAAATCAAACAAAATAGTTTAAAAAGTTACTGAACAGAACTGAATTTCTATGAATCTGTAGACCAAATGCTGGAATAGAAAACATATATGGTCATGGAGCTGAGTGTTATCTGCACCAACCTTCAACTATCTTTCTCTATGATACACTGACACAAACTCAGCCATTATGAAACCAGTGAATTACTGCATTCACTGCAGTGTTTTTTTGTTGGCAGGATGCCCTCTGGTGGAGGAGCTTGGAACCTGACTTAATTTGAAACCATTTGAATGAATCAGACTTCTGTCATTAGACACAATGCTGTGACAGGGAAGCTTTCTGAGGAGGATTAAACCTGTAGCTCAAGCAGAAAGACAAAGATTACAGATTGTCAGACTCTCCATCCCGGAACAGAGGGATTATCATCATGGATAATATACAGACCGAAACCATACAGTTTATTGTATAAAGGCTGCAATTATTATTCAAGTAAACGACAAAGACGCCCCTGACCCCAGCAGATCCCACATCCTGCGGTAATAACATTCATCTGATTAACACGGATTATGTGTTTGTTTTGATTCGATGCGTATCTTCACCTATAATAGTTACATCCACACGTGACTGACATCACTCATTGCGACATATGCAACTGTGTGTCCAACACATCCTACACTGTTAGCTAAGCTAATCACCTGCTAGCACAAACTGCAACTTACATTCTTGGCATAAATAACTGAGTTCTTTTAAAAATAAAAAATGAAATTATGCCGACAAATCAATCTGCTACTTTTAATCTGTGATGCATTACAAAGAAAGACATATCTGTTGACTTGTGTTCTTTAGTTGGGGAAAGTCAGAAAAAAATGAATTTTCACTTTATCCTTTGCACTGTAAAATCTCATAATCAGTTAAATTGACTCCATGCAGTTTATTTATTTATTTTAATGAATCGCTTAAACTCATGAATTCAACCGACCAGAGGACTAAAGCTTGACATAATGAATGACACAATTAAACATAACCAAGTGTGGAGAGATTTGATTTAATTTACTATTGAGTAAATTAACAGAAGTTAATTGTAATCTCTGATAATGTGAAATAACATCACTAACTTGAAATCAGTTAACAGAAGAAAACAGTGTAAGTTAGATAAACTGAAAACCCAAACCACAGTTGTTTTCTGCTTGAGGTTTTCTCTGCTTTTTTTTTCTTTTTTTTACAGTGTAGCTTAATATTTGCCCTACAGACATGATGAGATAGTGATATCGTTGGATCGTTTTTATCTAACTCTTTGCAAGTAAATAAGTACATTTCTCAAAATTCTATTCCTCCGAGGCCAGGCTGAATAATTTCTCTGTAACCAGGTCCTCAAATGTGGAGCAGTTACGTCTGCTGTTTGTGCAGATCCCAGCTTCATCTGTGACACAAACACTGAATGACCAACCAAGTTTGCCATAATGTCAGTTGTATTTCCTGGTCTTTGCATGATCAGTAAAATTACAACTGCAGTTATTGCTCTCTGGACCTGTGCATGTAATGCGTTGTGTATTGTTGGTTTTATAGTTGGAGGAGATCATGAAGAGCAAAGAGGAGCTGACCCTCGGTAAAATACCATCAAGAGGTGAGTGGTTCATTTAAACAGGTTTTATGTTTGGACACAGAGATGAAGATATAAAATCATTCAAAACACCTAACAATAATATCATAAAGAGATTTAGTTTAGAGATTTAGATTTTTAGTGTGTTACGTTCATTACCATTTTAGAATGGAGGTCTTTCTGTGATATTCCTTTTTGTCTGTAAATCATTTGCAGCCCACAGTCCCTCTGCCTGTATATCAGTAATTTTGCCTTCACTCTACCCGCTGCTTTATCTCCATTTAAGCCTTTTATCTCTGTTTCTCTCTCCCTCTCTCTCGTCCATCTTTCTCTCCCTCTTCACATTTTGCACAGCATGCACTTTCATACCTCCTCTTTTGTACTTTCCTCTGCTGAAAGTCTGGCTAATTATTAGGCTTACTTATCTAGAGTAAAAATAGATGCAGGGATAATGTATGAAAAACAGAAAAGAAACAATCTCCAGAACACTGAGTAGTGCTCCTCCTAACATTCAGGTTTTCCCCCTCTGAAACATTGCATGGGGCAGGCTTGTTGTCTGTAGCACCACAGCCTGCTAGGTTTCACTAGAGAGAAAAACAAAGGCGCCTTGTTTGGTATAATTCAACAAATTGTACTCCTCTGTCATGCAAGAAAAATATTTACGCATAGGGTAAGATAATTAGTAGTCTGCTAACCCCCTGAGTTATGAACTCCGAGGCCGTAATGAATAAAAAAAGTAAATCCTGGCCAGTTATAGTTTTTAATTAATCATTTCACCAGAGATCCTTCTCAGACATTTAAGATAACTTGTCTCTGCACCTTCTGTATATGTTTCAATTTTTTCATCTCTCCAGCCCCTTCACCGCATGGAAGCATTTCTCGCTTTGCAGCAGACTCAGTGGGCGGTGGCAATGGAGGAAGATCTACAAGGGCCCTGGCTGCCCACCAACCTGCTGGCTCCTACCCCACCTTACTGCCCTTCGCCAGGGGAGAGATAATCACTGTGCTGGTCCAACAGCCCCGGAACGGCTGGCTGTACGGACGTGCTGACAGCAGCTCACGGTGAGAGATGCTCCCTTGTGTGTGTGTGCGTGTGTGTGTGTCTGTAATTTTGTGAATCTGGGAGGCGACTGCCTGTCTTACCACTATCTATCTATACCCACTGTCCTATCTGTGTCTGACTGTTTGACTGTGAGCACATCAATGAAAATAAAGTAAACTAAAGGCTAAAAGAACAAAAACAAAGCATTAATTAAAACAAGATTACTATAGCTCTGTGCTCCGTTCAGAGGCTTCTTTAACTAAATCTTAACATTAGCAATGCTAACATGCTCACAATGACAATGCTAAGATACAGGTGTTTAGGATCATTTTTTCTATGTTTAGCATGTTAGCATGCTAACATTCCCAAATCAACAATCAAGTACAGCTGAAGCTGATGGGACTGTCATTAATTTTGCAGGTATTTGGTCATAAATCAAAGTATTGGAGTTAAAAAAAAAACAGCTATAACCTAAGTCAGTGGGTGTTATGTGTGATCGTGAATGTCTGCATTAAATATCCTGACAATCAATCCAATAGTTACTAAGTGAGTGGATTGACTGATATTGTTGTTCCTAAAGATCCAGCACTAGTGTGACATAGCTTTTGGACTTGCTTGAGTCAGGAATCCAGGTATTTACCTTTATTGTAGGGTTGTCGACACCTTGAGTGTGTGTTGAGGTCACATGTGGGTCGTCGCCTGTAATCCTTCTTCAAGAACCTCAAGCAAGCCCAGTTGCCTTTGTATATCTTTTGGAAATACCATGACCTGGATGACTGAGAACCTTCACAGACTTATTGGTCTTTATCAGTTATTTTAAACATGTCAACTAGTGAGATTTTCACCTAGTCCACTAATGTCTCTGTCATTTTCAGGCAGGGGTGGTTTCCAGCCTCATATGTGGAGCCAGGGGATGATCCTCCAAAGTCAACCAGCTCCAGGTAAACATCCAATAAAAAGAATTAAACAAGTACAGGCAGTTAAATGTCTTAATTCATTTTTAATGGCTTTATTTGCAGCCATTAAAAATGAATTAAGAGATAAACCGAAGACTAAACCTAGTGCATAGTGTTTGCCTGTCAAACCTGATACAGAATATATTTTGCGGCACCTCCAGGCTGTCCCTATTGTTTTAAAAGAGGGTCAGCATGGAACTCAGGCCTGGAATAATTGGAATAACTGAACTATTTAAGATATTTGGGTGACCCATTGCTGTGAGGGAAGAGCTTTTTAACTAAAACTTTGCTCCCTATGTCACTGTGGACTCAGGGAGCCACAGCTGAATGTGTAAAATGGAAGAAGTGAAATCTCATATATTTCACAAAGCAAAACATGCTTTAACTCATACTCTTGTGTTTATAATGAATGGAAGTGTCATGTATTTCAGAAAAAAGAGAGCTCAGGTGCCAGGAGGGGAAAAAAAACAGATGTCTTCAGCAATGAAATCATGATAATATTTTGTGTAATTTCAGTAACTCTACCCTCCGAGGCAGCAGCAGCATGAACAACCTGTTCGACCAACCGGGAAGTGGCAGTCACAGCGGAGCTGCGCCCCCTCCCCCCCCGCCTCCACTGCCATTATCATCATCATCATCATCTCTGTCTTCAAATAAAGCCTCTGACATGCAACCAATCACAGCAACTCTCAACAAAAGAGTTGAGTCTAACTCAGAAAACAAGGTATGGCAATCAGTCAGTCTGTCTGATCACCGATCAGTGCAGCTGATATCAATCGATTCTCTCTCTCTCTCTCTCTCTCTCTCTCTCTCTCTCTCTCTATCAAAACAATATCAATCTTCTTTAAACATGGCCTTCACATGGACATTGAGACATATGGAAAAGTCAGCAGTTTGCTGGAAACTCACACTGGTACTACAATTCTTCTGCAGTCTTTTTAAAGACACCACTTTCAAACAAGGCACCTTTTAATAAAGTTATAACTAACGGCTAAGTTTAAAAAAAAAAAGCTTCAGTTTGTAGCTTAATTATCAACAAGTTGCTATGGAAGTCTTTTTCCATCATAGGGCACGTAGGAGAAACTAAGTGAAAACTTGTGCATTAATGGTTGAGAATGTACTGATAAGATCCCTGTTTTCTCCAGTGAGGATGGAGAAACCATGCGGGAGAGCTCTGATGAGAAACAGTGAACGTGCTGTGGATCTGTCATAGTATTTGACCTGTCTGTCCAGCAGGGGCACTGTGGCAAGGTGCTGTTCTCAATGACTCCACATCCGTCTTTCTGGTGGATGCAGGGAGGAAGCTCCAGCTGCTGATGGTGTATGAGCAAGGAGGTTGTGTGCATCTGTGTGTGTGTGTGTGCTCTTCTTTTTTCTTAGATTTTCTGAATACTGTGTTTTCTGATGGAGATGCTTACACTTTATGGTGCTGCTGTGTGACAAAACTTTCTTTCTTTGGTGCTCTTTAATCACAAAGTAATTTAAATAAGATTTCTGTTTCTGTCAGGAACATGAAGAGAGGAGCTTAAGGTGATAAATGGCCCTCATAAACGTTGATATTTTGTTCTATAGACTGACTGATATTAAAGCAAATCGTGACATTAAACTGTGCTTTCACCGACACTACAAAGCATTTAAGCTATGAAGCCTGTTCTCGAGACAGCAATGTAAATGATGAAGCAGATTTAATATTTAGTAAAGCAACAATAGCAGAGCTGTTGTGATTAGTCCGTTAATTGTTTCGACGATCAAAAGAAAACAGTTTCAGGCTTCTCAAATATGAGAATGTTGCTGTTTTACAGGTTGGATATTTTCAGGGTCTTTGACTGTTGGTCAAACAAAACAAGACCTGATCTGATGACACCACCTGGTGCCGTAGGATGCTGTGATGGACATTTAGCACCATTTTCTGACCCCAAGATTAATCAATAAATTATTTGCAGCCATAAATAATAATTTTTATTTAACATTTTTTCCATTGTGATTTCTTTGATGTCTCTGTGTGGTCTCTGCTGCTGTTGCTCCCTTGTTCATCTCTATTGAGAAAATAGTGATTTTGCAGTTTGTGTCAACTGGACACACTCTTATGTGTGTGGGGCAGCCCAGCCCAGCCCAGCACATCAATGAGCAGCTTGTGGGAGAACCGACTGAAAGCAGAGCACCGAGGGGGTCAAGGGCTGGAGCTTGCTGAGCCTCCATTAGTGCATGTGTCCACATTTAGTGGTTTGGCCTCACCCGTACCTTTCTCATCTTTTCTACAGAGATCACAACCATATGGATCACAACCAGAGCTCTTCCCGAGGTGAGAACAATGCAACCGCGGCTCTGCTTTTAAAGCGTAGACAGGTTGTTAGCTGTTAAAATGGAGGCCCACTCGTGTTCTCTTACAAAGAAACTAATGATATTTTTTGAAGTATATCATGAACCCATTAAATCTGAGAACAACAGATGAGGGCAGTGATCGAAATGGTGCAGAATCGCTTTCTTTCCATTAGAGTTTGAAGTGCAGTTTAGTACCGACACCATCTCAGTTACGGCCATTTGGGAACCATGGCTATGGCTCTCACTTCAGGTGAACACTTTGCCAGATGATGCTTGTACAGTTTGAAATGCATGGCTCATTATCTCTTTTTATAACCTCCACTGTCAGGCTCAGTCATTGTGGGCCAGAACATTTTATGATATTGGTTTTCTCCACTCTGTCTCTGTTCTCTTCTTTCAACATGTATTTCCCTCTCTCCTCTCCTCTTTTGAAGGGGTACCAATCCATTTGCGACAGTTAAGCTGAAGCCCACGTCCACCAACGACAGATCGGCCCCGCAACTAAATCGCAGATGACCTCTTGACTCTGAAACAAATGCTTTCATCGGGCTCAACAGTTCCTTCTTGACCATGGCTGTATACACGGTCAAAAGCTGAGTAAGTGGACCTTTAATGGAGGTTGTACTTTCATACTTCTGTGCACTCACTGCACAGATACACACAAAACAGGAGAGACAAAATACATATGAACAATTTTAGAATTCTTGGGTTTGCGTAAGGATTTTTGATATCTATTCTTTAGATCTTGGTGAATCAACAACCAGCATATACAATGATGCTGTCCCTGTTAGGTTTCCTGCTCACTGATTTGTGAAATAGCAAGAATAAATGAATGTGGTATAAATATGGTTATGTAACTTAAAGGTTTATTGATCTTACCTGGTCTTAAATCATCATTCCTCCTCTGAGATGTTTGATTTGTTGGTTAGTGAAAATGTTATCAGCCAAAGAGAAGACATGTTAAAGACTAGGATATTGTCCATTTGGCAATAAACGATTACAGTCTTTGACATGTCCAGCTGATGTGGGGAATCCCTACTTGATTCCTCACACCAACTTGTTGATGTGCAGCATAAAACTTATATTCTTCTATGTAAGATGTGTCATTTATGGCTCAGGGATGGATGCTTTATGCCATGCACAGTATAGAAAGCTTTAACAATCTTTCCTGTGTTTTATATTTTTGTATTGCTATTGCTTTGTGCCTACCTTTCATTCCAACACCGTCTAATGTGAGTTAAGCTGATTGCTAAATATTAATTGCCTTACAAATCTACTTTGGAAAATGGCTTGTAGAAAATGATAATGTATCCTCTGGCAGACGATGTAATGTCTTGTAAAAATAGGATAATATGTCTGAGGCAGAGATGTAATGAAAAATGCAATGCATTCATGGATTATGTAATACCATCTTTATAGCATCATAATGACTTTAACCAATGTGTAAAAGCTTCAGACTTTAAAAGCAGGTAGTATTTTTTTTGATGGTATAATGATAATTTTGTTTTATAATGTAATATAGTAAGTAACAAATATAAAAATGTAAGTTATACCATAATAAAAAACAGTGGTATCACATCATCATTTAACGTCCCAGTGTAAGTATTTCTGTATACTTTTAAATACTGACTGCCAAATTTGCAACAATCAATATTTTTTATTTATTTTTTTTTTAAGAAAAAAAAAAATCTGCAAGATTTGGTGGAGAATAACATGTTCATGCTCACAATAAGAGGCTGAGTGAGAAAATATTATAGGGGCCTTTCAAAGTATGTCACACTCCTAATTGTTGTTTATTAAAATGACATTTTATAACATTTTTGACTCGTCGCTGCTTTTGAATAGCAGCACTGTCACTTTGTCACATGTCACAGAAGACGCCGTTTCCCCGTGCCATTTCCCATACCTCCCCCCTCTCCAGTGGCCATTCGTCTTCCTTATGAATCACACTGACCTTAGCAGTCTGTTGGGACAAGCGGTGTGCTTTTCTGAGCTGCACTAAACTCAACGGCTCTGTTCTCGTCGTGTAAGTGATAGCCTGTAAGCTTCAGATCTGTGTTTATTTGCTCAGGCAGTAAAATGGCCTACTAAAGAAGATCAGGATCCCCGCATTGCCTGTTTGGGTTTTCCGCTGGGGATACTTAACCCAAATTGAACCTCAGTGTGAATCCAATTCTGCTAATGGCTTGACAGCATGGTTCTGTTAAACTAGCACAGTGCTCATGAATAAAGACTCTTTGGCAAGGAGAATAATGTGGCCTCCTCCTTCCCTTTCCTCTGTCAGTGAAGTTAGTTTCATGAAATGTGGACTGGGAAGCAAAAGCTGGCAGAAAGAGGCTCCTCATAATCTGTAGCTGCACAGAGTTTGTTTTTAATGCGGTTTCTTTTCTCCCACTTGGGCGACACAGCCAGTGCTAATGAATACTTATAAATGCAAGTGAGGGATAATTTTGATCCTCTCTAAAGACAAAAGCTTTTTAAAGTGCACTCCTTAATGCCTTATCAGGTCACTGTCAAGATACGCTTCGGTTGTGGTGCTTGATAAGAGTGGGAGTGACAGTGAAACAGAGAAAGGAAGAAGGAAGGAAAGAAGGAGAGCTGGACTGAAAGTGTGAAATCAGATAAGAACATCACAACAAAGGAAGGATTTAACAGAAGGGTCAGAGTGAGTCATTATTCTCGAGGCTTTGTTTTCTTCATTTTATTTAATTCTTTCACAGCTTGACCTCTTTCTTCTTTTGGTATGTTTTACAACAGCTCATTACCAGAGGAGAAAGGGATGGACAGATATGAATCGATAGGCGCATGGATGGTTGTGATGGTGCGGGAGGGGGCAGAGGGGAGCAAATGCAGGTAGGGAACAGAGCCTGAGGCGGAATCGACAGAGAGAAGAGAAAAACAGAAAGAAGGGAAAAAGAAAGAGGGAAAGTGAGAGGAAGTGTTGGCTAAGAAAAAACACAGAGATAAGACAGGAAGTCAGAAATACAGAAGGAAATGAGGGACGTTCTCTTAAGATCTCTGTTTTCTTTAAATATCTACTTTATGCTTTAAAATGTGAGGTTTATTCCTGCAGGCAAGTTTTATATCTATACACAAACAGAAATAAGAACAGTTTGTATAAAAAGGATAAAATAAATAGGATCAATGCAACTCGGGAGGAGGGGTATTTGGGGATGTGTGGGGGTTGAACACAGGTGTGTGTGTGTGTGTGTGTGTGTGTGTGTGTGTGTGTGTGTGTGTGTGTGTGTGTGTGTGTGTGTGTG
>JBBMJY010000010.1:14663896-14705618 GCA_037833715.1 Toxotes lorentzi
ATCATTAGTATGATTTTGCTCTGATTAGCTTCCTCTCCACACCGGAGAGGAAACAGCTGAGGCTCATGGGTAATGTAGTATTTTGAGCCATCCACCATGTCAAAATGACAGACAAAATGCAATCTTTCAAAGAAGACACAGAAGTTATTAAAACTGGTGTCCATAGTGTAAACTTGTACACGCTGGCTCATGTTGTTTTTGGTGTCGGAAACACAGCTGAGTTTTGATGCTACCTAGGAACCTCTGGTTTATCTGTGGCAAGTGCTTTACCTGCAAATGCATCTAGAGCTTTCTTGATGTCATCAGTGTTGAGGATGCTGCTCATTGCCATCTTGGCTGTTGAAGAAAAAAGAAAGGACAGGGAAAAGGAGACAGATGGAAAAGAAGGACAGAGAGGGGACAAGGTTAAAAACAAGGTCACTAGAGAGCAGAGCAACAACTCGGAGACATTCTCGTATTACACTGGTGACACTCTAGAAATGGAGCAGGAAACCAGGACATGTGAGAAGGAGGTGATGAGTGACAGAATGAAACGGTGGTAGTCGAGGACGAGTGACAAAGGGAAAGAGGGGAAGGAGGTGGAGGAAGAGTAAGTTGAGTAGCAGGATGGTGTTGAGAAAAACAGGAAGGGATTGTTTATTTGTGGCGTTATGGGACTTGGTACTAGATTAAGGAAAATATTACAAGAAAAAATCTGAATGAAGGAGAGGAGTGCAGGGGGGGACAGGTTGGCAGAACAAGCAGAGTAGTGTCCATATCAGTGCTATTCATTTTATCTATGTGATATCATTGAGCTGTCACAGATGAAGGCAGGGCATGTGGCCAGAGGCCAAGTCAGCAGGGGTTTAACAGGCCATCTGAGGGCTCTGCTGTGTCTGAAATACCACAGGAGGATTCAGTTTGTCGGCCCAGTCCAGACGGAGAATCTTCTTGTACCTCACACTGTGAAAGGCGAGCCCGGCACTTAACAACAGGCTGGCTTTTTACTCCTGAGTGTGTGACTGAACCTGATCGCTGCTTATGAGGTTGTCACCTTCTCCTGACTTTGACTGATGCCCTCCTCTCCTCTGTTGCTACTGCAAACATACAGCAATGTATACACTGAAAGCTGAACGCACAGCTAGAACAAACATGCAGAGAATCTCCGAGCGAGCGGCGGAGGAACATAGGAGTCTAGAGAGATGCGGTGTTGAGAAGAAGTGAGTGACAGGTGGATTAGAGGATGTGGCGCTCTGATTTAACTTGGCTCATTGTGGCCTGGCAAACCTTAATAAGGATTTGCTTCGGGCAGACATTATTTCAAGAAGGCTGTAAGACAGATGAGTGACACTTCACTCAGACATTCACTCACAAACCTCACCTCTACCTAAATGAATGCGCAAACAACTCACTGGGCTGTTTGTGGTCTTTGTCTCCAGTTAACTAGGGAAAAAACCTCTTACAGAAATCAGCTTAGGACTAAACTTAAGTTGAAGGGCATCACCAAAGTAAATATAATTAATCCACTGGGGACTGTAAATTACATGTATCAAATTTCATGGCAACCCATCTAATACTTGTTGAGGTATTTTAGTGTGGAACAAAGTGCAAGGACTCCGACTGTGAGCAGGATAAAAAGGAGAACTTACTGAAAACAGCAATGCTCCAAGCTTAGTTTACTGCAGTGGTCCCTAGCTTCTGGATGCAAACGCATGCGCGCACACACACACACACACACACACACACACACACACACACACACACACACACACACACACACACACACACACATATACCATAGATAGATACACACATCAGTATGTTTTTGTGCACACCTCCCTGTGTAATATTGTATGATAAATGAAAAATATTTTAAGCTAAAGTGTGATGTTGATGCAACACAGGGAGAAGTGAAATGTCTAGCAGAAAGGTCGGAGTACTGACACTGTATCACCATCCACCTTGGACCATCATCATCACTGTGTTCCCTGTGTGCAGCCTATAATGCTGAGCTGGCCCATATCACCGCTCTGTCCTTCTCAGTGTTGGAAATACAGTCTGAGTCGCCTGTACATTTCCACCCATACCAATCACTCATGCTTCACTACTTTACTGCATCATGCCTGAAGCAGTGCAGCCATTCTTATATCATCTTCATTCTTATATCACGTGGGGCTTTTAGTTGGCTGCATTTAAGAGATCTACACAAACATAATATATTTAATATAATACCACAATGTATGTGGGGAAATCATAAGTTAATGACCTTTACTTTGATAATGAGACAGATCATATTTGTGATATACGATGCAGTTGAAATGATTGGTGGTTTATGGCTCATGATTAAAACAAATCTTAAAGTGTTTTGGTTTCGGAATTAAAAACATAGTGTAAACCACCATGTGAAGTAGTTCATAGATTTTCTTTCCACCAGTGTCACACTCGGCTTCAGTGATGTACGAGCTTCATGTTATCTACTTCAGTAACATACTCCTGCACACACGGATCAATACCGAACACTGCTTAACTTGTGTGGCCACACATCCAATCTTTTATCATTATAAAAGCACAACCTCCTTCTCTGACCTTTTACCACAAAGGGGTCCGTGGGGAGAAGAAACAATTCACCGTGAAATGAGGAGGATAAGTTTGATTCACTGAGATATCTCAGCCAGTGTGCTGCCAGTGGAACTGTATAAAGTAAGCCACGCTGATTTATTTAAAGAGGAGCACATGATGAGCAGTTGCGCTGGTGCTGATCGCCACGTCAGTCTGAAATGCTTTGTTCTCTGTGTGTCAGATACTCGAATACATATCGAGGCGTCTACAGCGGAATGTCATGGGGCTTAAACTTCTTGGAAAAAATAATTAATTTGCTTTCTTACCGAGATTTAGATGAGAAGACTGATAGCACTCTCATGTCTCTGTGGTAAATAGGAAGCTGAAGCTATAGCTGGCAACCAAAGTGTAAAAATGACACGTTGTGGGTTATGTGAGATATTTTCGCAGCACAAAAGCGACCACGTTTCCCAAAATGTTGAACTAATCCTTTATTTAAGCTCTCTCTTTAATACCAGTAACTTTTAGGCTGGGCTGGCACACACAGCCATGTGATAAAATGCAGTCTAACACAGTATATGTATGTGTTACAGTGGCTCTGGTCAGCTGATTCTTGTCAACCTGCTCACACAAGTTTGTGAAACTGGGGTTTCCTTCGTGGGAAGTCCCATGACTCTGATCATCAGTCTAGGTGCGGGAAACCTAACCATGCTGCAGGCCTGCCAACTCCCCAGTCTACTGTAACAGCTGCATGAGTGTGTGAATATGTGTGTGCCGCGTGCAAGTGTTTATATGTGTTATAAAAGTAGCCAAGCAGGCAAGGGTGAAGAGGTGGAAGGCTTAAAGAAGAATGTACTTGCATTTCAAGAAACCTAAGCCCCTTGGGCTCATTTCACTGGTGTGTGTGCATATGTTTTTTCATATTGCAGTGTATCATTCCTCTTGAGTATAATTACATGCAGTTTATGAACTGGAAGTGAACTGTTGTCCTCTACAGAAACAGGCTTTTATGGTATTGTATGCTGAGTTTTTTTTCCCCCTTAATGCCGCTGTTTTCCTGCAATGAGCCATTAAACAACGAGCGCTGTTTTGTGGAATCGCTGCTGTTATGTTGATCATATACTGCGTGTTTTAAGTGTAACCTGAGGTCACCAGTGTTGGGATTTCTTTTGTTATGAATGACTGAATAAGAATTCTTTTGTGTGTGACTTTGATTGGCACTCACACTCATCTTATATAATTTAGTGATATGAAGGAATTCAGATTGTTGTTTTTCCTAAAAATAGAGAATGGATTTTCTCACTGCATTATGGCTTATTCACAGATCTGAGTGGATAATTTTGAAAAAACTTTAGAGATGATAGCAAATTCAGTCACAGCAGGACACTGACATTCTGACATTTGGTGTATTTAGTATCTTAAGTATATTCTTGTCACATAAGACAAAGAGATATTTGTAAGATGTAAGATATTTGCCATCCTTAAAGGGACCCTCCTACTATAGCTGCGCAGTAAATCTGAAGAATATAAACCACTCTAACGGGCCATTTTCAAGAGGCCCCAGTGATTCTCCTTAAAAGCTTTCTATCTGAGCTGCCACTGATCTGCACAGTTAATTTTCAAATAAGCTCAATGGTTGAATGTAACTAGAGCTATCTTCTCAATGTGCATTACATTGTCTACTGATTTTATAGAGTTGCTGATAGGGAAAGAAAATACAATGATGTGCCTTCACAAACAAAAACAAATGCCCAGACCAAGGAAAGAATGGACTTGATAAGAGTAGTGCAGAGGCCTGGGGATCATCTGGCTGTTATCACCACCGTCCACTGTCTAACACTCTGGCAGTTACAGGACAGAATAGCTTAACCACACAGTTATAGCTTGGCAACAAGGTGGATGTGAATGCCTTTTCCAAATGCTAATCCGTCCAATAGTGCAATTTCCTGTTTTTTTTACTTCTGTTTTTATAATTTATCATTTAAATTACTGTCCTATATCTACGGTGCTGTGCTGCTGCTGGAACCTGAATTTCCCTGAGGGACGCTGCCCAAGGGATTAATAAAGTTCTATCTATCTACTCAACCTCTGGAGACCATGAATCGGTGCAAAATGTCCTTTGAGCCAGACTACTAGCATGGCTAAACTGCGTGTTAGCATATGACGCCCTGCCATGGTTACACACTCCCACATAACTGTAGGCACCTCTAAGATTCATAATTTAATAAAATCCCAAAGTCTAACTGGATAATTTTGCAAAACACATATGAGATGAGAGCAATGTTAAGCATTCAGAGTCGCTATATATTTGCATAAAATATTAGCAAACAAATTAAAGATGTAAATTCCATTTAATCTACCACTGAAAGCACCACTGTCAAGAGAGTCAAAAAGAAAACACATTTTGATGTGACATGCAAACAAAATATCATATGCCCGCATCATCAATTAACTGAGACTGCATCCACTTAATATATGCTATAAATATTCATAGTACATAATGCATCTACTGTATGAGTGCATGCAACGCTTTTTGAATCTCTGTAAGTGCATTCTCAGGAGTGCAACTTCATGTCTTTTACTGCATCAGCATTTCGACAAAGAGACGTTACCCTGGAGCGCAGACGTGAGACTGTATTCAATCTCATTAGGTGTAATTAAAATTTGACCTTGAAAGATATCACAAGTAAGCACTTACTTCTGAGTCTCCATTTTTGGCAGGAAACCGTTGCTATCAGAAAGTAATTACCTTGTTGATATGCTGTCTCTGTATCTAAATCTACTCTCACTCTATAAAAGAAGGTAAATTACATTTCTTCACACGTTTCTCTATCTATCACCTTTTCTATTTGTTCCATCTATCACTGCATTTCATTGGAAGGCAACAACAGAGCAGTCAAGCTACTGTGATGTCAATATCAACCATTCACTATCCATATTTGTGCCTTGTCATAGGTAATTGTTATGTTAAAATCCCTCATTGTAAAAAAAAAAAAAAAAAATTCTTTACACGTCTATAAAACATATCTATTTTTTTTCTTGTCCACATTCATTTCTTCTTCTTACCTGGTTACTGGCTGATGGGTGTTGAGGTGGGATTGGGGCCAGATAGGTGCGAGAGGGACGTCCAGTAAAAGATCAGAGGCTCTGTCCTTTCTGCTTTATACGTTCCCACTCCAACTATTTTAGGATGAAAAACGGGAGCCCAGTTCAGCATGGGGCCAGTGATGTTAGGCCCAGCCGTATCGCTTTTCTGACTGCACTCCTGCTAATCAAACATTACTATTAATAATCATAAATCTCCACCTCTCATTCCAGCCAGACTTCTTTTATTATGCTCACCCTTTCTCGCCACTCCCTTCATCTAACCTTCCCTCCTTCCTCCTTTTAGCCATCTGATTTCTCCACCTAATTTTCTCCCACCTCCCACCCACGGGGGCCTCTGTCCTCTAATCTGCCTCTGATCCAATCTTTACCCTTCCCTTTCTCTTTGCCTCTCTCTGTCTCTCTTCTCTTAAACTTTTAATTTTCACCTTTAATTCTCATCTATTATTCCCTCCTTTAAGGCATTCTGCATCATCAGTGACAAATTAAAAGGCCTTGAGCTCCTCTATCTTTACCACTGGTGTTCCTTCACTTTCTCCAATCATTATGGTGTTTACACGATAGTACTTTAAAGCCTCTTTTAGCTAATTCTTGCAATCAAAAAGCAAATTGCCACTGACCACCCCTCTGAGTTACTTATCAACGCCTGTCAGATTTTCAATTATAGCACATCATTATTTTAAAAGGATAACAGTGACACGGTGTCTGCCTCAGTCAGACGTAGACAAAACCCACTTCTCATTTCTAGTCAGTGACTGCTGATATTTACAGATGAAATGACAGCTGTGACTGGTAGAATTTATCATCTGTGGCTAGCTAGCTAATTAAGCTGTTATAGGTCTGTACTCTCTAGAGTTATATTTGGATCATTTTGTCCAGGCTGTTGAATTAAACAAAACATTTGTGGGCTTTGTGGAAATATGTGAAAGCAATACTGTAGCTAGACTAAGATGTGCAGAGATCCTCCACGGTCCACGATGCAGGCCAAAGAAACTTTGCAGAGAAAGAACCTGCAGTGAGGCCCCATTGCTCTTCATTGCTAACCCCAACAATAAAACACTCAAGCACTGGCGGGCAATGGAACAGCACAGCACAGCCAGGCCAGGAATCCTCCCGGAGGCTCACTTATAGATATGAAGTGATTACAGATCACAGGAAACACCAGCTGTTTCCACCAGTTGTATTACTGAACCTCTTACGCTGACCTTTAGGAAGCTTTGGTCGGTAGAGGCCAATTCGAGACTTAAAGGCTACTGTCTGTACGTGAAAGCTGTAAACAAGCTTTATTGGGAGGGATGGATTTGTGTGCGCTTGAGTCTCTGTGCATGTGCCGAGAATGCTTGTATGTGTCGGAGTGTGGAGAATGGTGCGAGCTTGGGTGAGACATTAAAACAGGGATCGGTGTTCTCCGCTGTGGAACGACTTTCAGCAGCAGGTGTTATTATCTCAGTTACTGTCAAGGCAGTGTATTTATGAGACAGCTATCAGTTCTATGATGGGCTCTTCATTGATGGATTTTTTTTTCTTTAGCCAGAATCATTCTGAAAGTGGCAAAGATTTATTACCATTGTAACTTAATCATGAAATGTTTTATAGAAGCTCTTATATTCCAGTGACTGTCATCACGACTGTCAAACGACAAGCTGGGTCCTTTGTAGTAGGGTGCAATTTTTCTAATACTATTTATAGTCAGCATTTTTTCAGCAATAGTCATTAAATGTATTTACAATGTGTTATTACTTCTCTGTATAGTAGTGTTCATTGTTAGTGGTGAAGTCCGCCATACCTGTGCTGGATTCAAATACTATACAATACAATAGAATTACTGTTCGTAATTATACCTCACGGAAAACAGCCTGCATTATGTTACTGCTAATGCAAACCAAACATCTCCTGCTGCTGCTTCACATCAAAAGTGTTCAGCTGGGGAAACATGGGGGGGTGCTTTTAGTCTGACAGATCAAAAATGCTTACAATGACTTGCAAGTCGACTAAAACAATCACACGGGGTTGTTTGGTTGGTGCTCACAAACGTTGTTGAACTCATTGATCTGTCCAGAAATATGAAACTTGCCTTTGACTCTCTCTTTTTTCTCTCTGTCTCTTTATGTCCTCTGCTCTGTATTCCCCTTGGCAAATCTGCTCTGGGACATCACTCCCGGTCTCATTCAAAAACCCTCTCCTCAAAGTCCTAAATCGTTTCAACCATCCCATGATCTTTCTCTTTCATTTATACCTCAGCAATCTTTATTTAATTTTGATGCAACCTTTTGACAACTGTTTCTCTCCCTCCTTCTGTCTAATTGCTGATGCACTTCTCTAAATTTATCACCTTCTCCAACCCCCCTCACAACAGCCAAAGGGCCACAGGGGGGGTTGCCTCAATCCCGTGATCGTGCCAGGTTCACTCTTGCCTGGCCTGACAAGGGGCCCACCAGGGGGACCAGAGGAAGGAGGTGATGGAGTAGTGACAAGCGATAATGGGAGGAAGATAGAGGTGCATGATGAAAGAGAAGACATTAAAAGAGGAATGTTAAAGAAGAGATTAAAAGAGGAATGCTGACAAAGCAGAAGAGAAAAGTAAAAAGGGAGGGATGAGACCAGTGGAGTGGTAGAGGGAAGGATATGAACAATGGCTGTCACCAGAGGGTGTCGAAGGTAGATGGGGCATGGACACAGGTGGAGGGTACGGATGAGAAAGCAAAATGAGTGAAAATAAGGCAGGGAAAAAAGCCTGCATAGCTATGGCCTGACAAGGAAAACCATCAGGGGTTTCCAGCAGGGACAAAATGGAAAACATGAGATCACATTTACATTACATCCTGTAACTTAGAACAAAGTGAACTTATTCTTGGGATGATCAAAGAGGATAAGACAGAGAATAAGGAAGGAGGAAATCCGGGGAGGAAAAGAAGAGAGAAAGAGGGATAAAAATAAGACAAGGGAGGACTTTGAACCTGAGTCTGGGTAAGCCAAAATAACGCGGACATGTTGTGAACCTGTTTGAAGGTAGCAGAGAGAGTCGAGAGAGACACGCAAAGTGTGTTTCAAGCCACTTGTTTTTCTTCATGTTTTGTTTACTGAAATCTGTACTTGAATATGGCAGAAATTAGAAAAAAAAACACATCAGAACATTTTGACATTTAACTGAAGCGTATCCATCTCAGGGGCTCAAACCTTTGACTATGCCCACTCTCAACGTACACCAGGTTACTTGACCCTGACATCACATTTCACAAATGATCCCTCCATACTGTTGTCACCTGCTGAATATCATCTTTGTAGATCATATTCTTGTAGATATGACAAGCTACTGTCATGCTTTGCAGATGATGCTCAGTTCTTCTTCTTTTTCCTGCCTATGGCACAGAGGTTCAAAATTGTCTCTGGGTATCCTCTTGTGGGTGAAGCTGTTGTTTGAGGGCATCATGTCCCAGCAAATATATTGTTTAAATAGTAAAAAATTGCCAGACTACATATCTTGCCTAAACATGAAGTAGGTTCACTTGTTTTACGGCTGTTCTCACTCTAAAGGTCACTGAATAAGAACATCTGTTTAATGCCTGGATTGCAAACAAATTAGATCACAGGTCCTTGACTTCAGTTCAGCTCTGAGCAGGTTGTCTCCACACAGCAGGAAGGTTTTGTCATCGCATCTGATCAAATTATGCAGTTAGAACAGATTGCCACCATCAGCTTCTTTTGCACAAGGTTTTGAATTCAGGTAAAGTCAGTCTGCTTGATTTATTTAGTTTGGAGCAGCGTTCAAGCGCTGACATTTCAGTGAGGTGACAGGCGTGATAGACACAGAAAGACATGATAGAAAAAAAGATGTTGGGGAATAAATGCAGAAATAGACACAAACTTCAGTGAAAGTCCATCTCCTGGGAACAAGTGCTCTTGAAGCAAAAAGCATTTAGATTTAAAGCATGCTCTAAGATTTTGATGAGGTGCTTGTGCGTAAATAATGTCACGGGCCATTTGGGGATGCTTTAGTATGTCAATATTGATATGAGGGAAAAATCAACTCTATGCATTGTGTCAGACGTTGCAAGGAATATAAAATCCATAAAAAATGGGGGTGATTGAAGGAACATGTAAATTTGTAAAAATTTCCCAAGTTATGACAGACACACACAAATGCAGCATTCGGGAAGACACAATAGAGCTGTTATATGGCGCCATCTTTTTCCTCCACGTGCACTATTATATTACTGTGTCTCAGCAGTTGTTTTTTTTCCATTTGTCTCTCTCACACTGAAAAGGTGCAGAGTGAAAAAGATGAGTGGACTGAGAATGGTGAAGGAAACATGAAAGGTAGAGATATATGAAAAAAGAGAGAATATGAGAGTAAAGGAAAACTGGAAAAGATATGGTGAGCAGGGGGACAGACAGACAGACAGACAGACAGACAGACAGACAGACAGACAGACAGACAGACAGATAGATAGATAGATAGATAGATAGATAGATAGATAGACAGACAGACAGACAGACAGACAGACAGACAGATAGATAGATAGGGGTATCTGTTGACAGAAAAAATGAGAACGAGACGGGAGAGGAGAGGAATCATTCGCCTGTTAATAGGAAATCCAATCCAATCTTGTCTGCTGTCTGTTTTTGTGTATGTGTGTGTGCGTCCACATGTGCATGTTCGCTTGATGCTCATGGAGCAGGATCCATCTGCTTAATCATTGTTCTTTTCTGTGTAAATGGCAAGACAGCTGGACAAATCTTGCCCCTCTTACACTAAATAATCAGATCCTGTAAAGACATAAGGCTCCACACATCAGGCACATTTTGATGCAAAGGAACACGCCTCAATGCAGCGCCTGCAGATATTGAATGGAACACACCCTCTGTCAGAAGTACAATGATACCAAGAAACTTAGAAGACAGAAAGAAAGATTGAGCTGTCTGTATACACACAGAGGAATGATGCCCTGACAGGGAGAAGATAGGATGATGGAGGGCAAAAACAGGAGCCTAAAGGCTGCTCGCTGGAAAAGAGGATTTGAAAGATATGATTTAGGGAGGAAGATGTATGTAAGATGTATTGACAGAGGACTGTCATTCATCGACCTATGCATCTGTCTGTTGGTCTGCACAGACTGGGAAATCTCTTGGGTTAGTGTGGAATCTCATGAGGTGCCCAGGTTGTTGTTGCTCTTGTTGTTGACATCTGTGGTGTGTTCATCACCATCATCACTATTTCTCCACTGTTACCGCCTTTGCATTGATAATAAAGAGCTTCTCATTAAAAGATTTTTTTTTCTACCAAGCAGAAGATATGCTGCTATTTTAATCAGTCCAGCTGCCGCATGACGACTCATCATCATATTCGCATTTAATCCCCGTAAAATGTGTATCTTGCATTTTACGTGCATAACCACAGTAACTTCGTATTGGGCTCTGAGCGCTTCCAAAACAAGGGTGACCTACAACTCAAAACAGTGCCTGAACGCATCCTGTGTAGACACATATGCATCACTCGATGCATGCTGCTCTCACACCTTCTGTGCAGACACAGTATGAGAGCTGCAACCATGCCGTCAGCTCTGTGAGGATTAGAGGCTACATGCTCACAATAACAATACAAACATACTGATGTGGGGATGTGATAACATTTGCTAAGTAGCACTAAACCGTACAACTGAGGCTGATGGGAATGTCATTTGTTTTTGGTACTTGGTATTTGTTAATTGGATGAAATCAAACTCACCAAGGGATCTTTAGAAGTTATTACAATCTATCCTCAGGGGAGGGTGAGTGTCAAATTCCACAGCAGTTCAGCCAGTAATTGTTGAAACCTTCAATTAAAAACCACAAGTATGAAACTCACGTTGGTGCTGGAGGAAAAGTCTGGGGATCACCAAAGTTAGGACTCATCTTCCGGGAACCATGGATGTCTGGACAAACCTGTTATGTCAGTCTATCTAATAGTTGTTAAGACAGTTCATTCTGTGCCACACTGGTGAACCAGAAGACTGACATTGCCATATTGAGCCATGTCCCTAGAGTGGCTAAAAACACAGTTTAGATCATTTCTGTCTTTAGAATTGAACTTTTTCCTAAACCTTTATTCTGGCATCCCCTGGACTTATTAAGAACCCAGCAGATGTTATTTAGATGTAACTAAGATTAGTCTGATCAGTGTGGTCAAGATTAAATTAGTAGAGTGCTCTCACATCACAAAGTAATTGTTGGGATGGACAAGTGTGGCAAATATCATAATCGTGTCCTGTAGGGTGTCCTAACCCAACTGCTTCTATCTCCCATCTTTTCTCTGTAGTGTCTCTGGCTGCCCAAAATCAGCCTAGATATAATGGATGTCAAAGCACAAGTGCCATAAAGATAGACAAACACACACACACAAACACACCAGGAATGCTGAGCAGAGCCACAGTGTGTGAAGTGCAGGGTCTCGATGAGAGATGCAGGGTGATTGTGTGATTCACACAGTATCTGGTGCCGGCCTCGGCTGGCAGAATGGTGTGAACCCAGGCAACAGGTGTCTGGGAATAGCTGAGGCTGACTTCAGAAGCAAAATTAGTTCCAGCACCCGGACATGAGAGCCGGTGAGTATTCAAAGACAGAGAGAGAGAGAACGAGAGAAGAAATTTTATAAAGTCTTCAACCAAGTTACAAAAAATAAAAATAAAAAAATAGGACAGTGCTAGATTGCTCATTCATCAGCATGAACAGTAAGAGAGGAAGATGGAAGTCACTCTGGTTTTTGTTAAGCAGTTCATTTGTAAGGGATAAAGTTATTTACATTTTTGTTTTCTGATGGGAAGTTATGGAAAATGCTTCAGAAAGAAAACAGCTTGAAAGCTGGTAGAAGTGAAAGGAGTTTATGAGGGGCCATATGGGACAACCTTGTTTTCTAACTTTGACTTCTACTGTGATAAGAATTATATCAATCATATGACTCAAGAATATATTCAGTGTCATTGAATGAGTTTTTTTTTTTGACTAGTTTGATCATTTCATATTCATTTCATTATATTAAATGACTGTCCAGTGTAGTACAGTATACTGTATATTTTCAGTATCCAAATAGTATATTCAGTATTCAAATATGGAGTCTGTACATCATATTGGCTCTAAACACATTGTGAATCATAACTCTAAGTGACAGGTGGGCAGAAACAATACTGTAAACAACTGACACACTGTGGCTTTACTATTTGAGAAATGGTTCATAAAGCCCATTAAACTACTTGTTGTGGGGAACATTAATCTGTTTTGACTTCAGAACACACACACAGCCTGATTAGTATCGGTAAATTTAGCTTAATTGAAAATTTTGTGTAACTGGAAAAGTCCAGTCTGTTGAATGTGGAGATTTACAGTATTTACAATGAAGAAAATTACAGATGAAGGGAAGAAATTAATGAGGAAATGGCTTTAGTGTTCTGATGCATGTGGGCATGCATCAGAACACACACACACATAAACCAGCATACATGTAACCCTCCTCCTACTCTCACAGCTGCAAGCACCCACTCAAATTTGGCAACATATACATGTAAATAGGCATATATGCACATATACAGTAGTCCTACACACATACTGCACACATGCATGTTGTAGGAATAAACAAACACTTCACTAAGCAGTTGACCTTGAAGTTCAATGTGTGTAGAAGAATGAGTTTGCTATGGTATGTGTAGGGTGTGAGCAGAAAAGTGTCTCGAATTCCAACAAATCACTAGTGTCAGGCAATAAAAAAGAGAAAATATTTGAAGATTATTCCACCCTTAAATCCTCTCAAGCTCGAATCACATCTGTGGCTCCTGGTCACATCTGCACGTTGTGATAATAACCACCAAAGACTGTCTGTCACAGACGGCCTGACGTTCATATGTGGCGTTGTTAATCCAAGGGCGACTTTGTATCACCACACTACTAACTGCTGCACATTATAAAAACATTACAGCAATAAAAAGGCCAGCATTCATGAAGAAAGTGGCGTCTGCTGTGCACTCTCATCCTGCAGATGTCAGACTTTATTTGCTCTTTATGGACAGTATAAGTTTAAGAGTCATTCCTAAGTGAATGGTCCATTAACACACATTATGCTAACAGTTTGCTGTGCACTGAAAGCCAGCCGCATTGCAGTTAAAATCTAATTTCAGTCAAGGACTCACTCGGGTGAAGGATTCTTCTGGACAACGCTCTGCCAGTCTGCAAGGCAGAAAGGCAGAAAGGAGGGACCATTATCATTAGATCCATCAATCAATGAAACCTTAAATTGAAGGCATTAGTGTCGTTTAAGTAACGATAGTGTATGTGTATGTGTGCAAGTGTGTCTTCAGTTGAATTCTGAGCTCATTTATCTGTGTCTACAATGTGTGTGCACTTGTGAACGTACGTATCGGAATATTCTTCTGTAGCTCAGCTGCTACCACATTTAGCCAGTTAGCTTCTGTTAGCCAGAGCAAGAACAATGCAAAAGTAAGAGGCTGCAGCAGTAAATGAATCCAGTGCACACCTACAATTCAATAACTAAGCTCTCTTTATTTTTAGCTTAGCAAGGTGGCACATGCTACCTGCTTAGCCAATTAAACTAACTTGGCTGGGTTGTGAGGATTGTTAGCTAGCAGGTTACTTCGGTTTTTCAGACTCACAACTCTGTGAGGGGTTAAAAAAAGTCCCCTCTGTACTGTTAGCTAGCTAGCCTCTGAAGACACGTTAAATAACGTGAGCTAGCTACCAGCGCTAACATTGGTTCAGGTGTTTGTGTTATTTACCCTACTCTCACTGATATAAATGGGGTACACGAAACAATACAATCATATGTCAATATAACCACAATACAAATGAACAGAACCACAAACAGCATCCTCTAAAATGACCATGCTGTTGAATCAACACTTCTCTAAAACAGTTTGAACAAAAACTGATCTTAATAACCGTAATGATGTAGTTACTGCAGGACTGTTGTATTAGACTGCCTTACTCCATGCTAGGTGTACCTAATAAACTGGCAACTGAGTGTACGTGTGCATCTGTGTGTTGCAGGGAGGGAGGAGGTCAGGTTTGACACTAGAGAGACACTATAATTAAGTCAAGTTAATGCACCGGCACTTCATGTGCATCGACCCACTCCCCACTAATGACCTGGCAGACTTATTAAGTGTACACCTGCAACCACCACATGATCTGATTAGATAAAAGCACCGTCATTCAACCTGCACTTTGGGCCATCATCTTTCATACGGCAGTAACAGTAAAGATGATGTAATGAAGTCACTTTTCTTTTCCTATGGATCCCAGAAACGCAAAGTATTCTTATCTAACTGTAACGAGAAAATGTCACACAGTGTTTCATTTTATGCCCCGCAAAAAGAGAAATTGGTTTAATTTTAAATCCTGGAATAAAATGACTTCACCCACAGAGATAGTGCAGAGTGTAGTTATAATTGAGCAGTTTGGGTGAGGTGTCGCAAAGCCTTTGAACAAACTCTGCATCATTCATTACTTCTCGGGGAAACAGGCATAATAAATCTTTCGAAGAGTGGCTTTCTCTTACTGTTCCCTGTGCAGGAACACGACAGACTTGACTATAGAACACCACAGACCTGTTTCATCCTGGGTTTTAGAATATTAGTAGGATATGTTAATTTCAAACGTGAAGTTAATGTTA
The DNA here is from genome assembly GCA_037833715.1 of Toxotes lorentzi. Lineage (NCBI taxonomy): Eukaryota > Metazoa > Chordata > Actinopteri > Toxotidae > Toxotes > Toxotes lorentzi. The sequence continues at coordinate 14,679,195 of JBBMJY010000010.1, forward strand.
AGTTATATGAAAAGCTGTTCTACAGTGTACGCAGCCACACAAAGTGGTTAGCACTGATGTTATACAGCTAATGGAAAAGTTAAAAGAAAAATCCCATGCCACAAGTTGGCCAATGAGTAATTTAAATATTAATAGAATGAGGTATGCTTTGATTGAAATATGACCACTTATCTAATTTAATGTTATTGAAGAGAAAAGAAAAAAAAGGATAAGAGAAAAGAGGAGCTGTTTTTTGAAAACTGTTTTGTCAGAGCTCCTCTCTGTGGGGTGGAGAAAAAAAAAGAGCATCTAACAGCCTCAGGATTCAATTTCGTCTTCAGTTTCTTTTCTCGTGGTCTCATGCATAGCTTGCTTTGGATCAAACAGCCTCTTGCAAATGTGACTGGGTTTGCCTGTGGCTTCCCCTTTGGCCTGTTCACACTCACATACTCCCTCACTCCCAATCACATCAACTTCTTATCACAACATGTTCATGACTCATGAGTTATTATTCCTCTACATTAACCTCTCTGGTCTGCTACCTGCTACATTACAATCTCACACGTAAAGCCTATACACACAAATATAATAAAAACAGAGTGGCCTTCCGCTGACTGTTACTGTTGTGACCTTACAGTGTTCATGTACATTAACTCAGTGGTTTCCATCGGCCTTGGGCAAGTATTACATAATGCGTATTATATATGTTTTGAGCAGCGTCCAAATAGTGCCTACACAAGTGTTTGTGTAGGCATGCATACATGCGTGTACATATGAACATGTTCCTAAGTGGGATTTTTTTTGGGTACTCAAAATGCCTATAACAGCCTGTGTGTGCATCTTTTTATGTGTAGGCTGAACAGTGAACACACTCAGTATTCAAATCCATTATTCTATAGCCTAAAGTGCAACGATAATGTAGGAGTGATCGTTATGCAGTCAGCAGTTCTCCGTAACATCACAACCCAGTTATTTTCCCAGCCGTCAAGCTTTTATAAAGGAAGTGTGTGTGTGTGTGTGAGAGAGAGAGAGAGAGAGAGAGAGAGAGATGACTGTATTCACTAACTCACAGAGCTTGTGAGAATGAATAATGATCAATACTTTGACCTTTGTTGTTACCACCTGAAGGGTAGCTGCTGCACCCAAGGGAGTTAGCGTTCAGCGAACTGCATCAAAACTTAGATACTTTACTAGTGCGTGTCAGCATCCACACAGCTCTCTGTGTGTATTTCATTTGTGTGTATGGGTGTCACACAAAGCCACGGGATATGCAATACTTCCTAATGTACAATACTCCAGAGATTCTTCACTTCTGCCAACTCTCAGAGCAAAAACAGATGAAGGGACTGCAGATCCGATAAGACGATAAGTGAAAGAGAGAGAGGGCGGGAAACAAAGGGAGAAAGAGAAGGAGAGAGGTGTGTTTGAGTAAGAGTGATCTCCTCTGATCCTCTTGTCCTCTCACTAGGATTTTGCTTATCATTCATTCAGCGGTGGTTTGCCCATTCTCCCTGCCTGCTTGGAGTTAGGACACACACATCAAGTCACAATTTTTTTCCCCCACTTTATCCAATCACATCACGCACACCTACAGAGACACACACGCACATACAGAGGATTTTGGTTGTAGTAGTTCTTGAAGTGGGCCTGCCAATAAATGCTCCGGTCGTGGAATCAGAGGTGACAGATGAGGCAGGTGAGGAGAAGGGAAGGGAGAGGGAGACAAGGAGATGGACAGGGGGAGTAATTAGGAGAGGCATGTATTGCTAGGGGTGGAGGGGTAGGGGGTGGCGGTGCAGGAAGGAGACGGTAGAGGCAGAGAAGTGGAAAGGTGGGGTGAAAGAGGAAGGTGAGCGTTCAGTGATGAGATTCAGCTGCTCTGATGACAGCTTGATGAGACCGATGAGGGGACAAACTATTCATGGCTCTCTGACTTTATCTTTTATTACTCTCTCTCTTTTTTTTTCCTGTCCTGTGTAGCCTGACCTCCTCCTGCGTCAGGTCACAGAGAGGAAATTCACACTTCAAACTGTTAAAGTTACTCCTCAGAAAACTTCTTCTTAACGAATCAAAATCATCCAGAGTTGACGTTTTCATGGGCAGAAATTTTTGCCACTCCAACCAATTAAGTGTTTTCAAGAGGATTTCCGTAGGGCCCGGCATTCTGAATTTGACGAGATCTTCTGAGTCACGAAAGACTCTGTCCCCTGTCTTCTTCCCTGCTTTTTCCTCTTTGCATTTGAACCGTTTTTCTCATGATCTTCACTTCGTCTTCCCACATGTCTTCCCCACTCCTTCCCTCTCTTCTTCTCCTGTCAAAGAACATCTGGTGCAAAGGGCAGTTCTTCCTTTCTTTCTTTTTTTCTTTCTTTCTCCCTTGGAGAAACATCTCTCTCTCAGCTGGGTGCTGGCAGCTGTCAGTCTCCTCAAGCTCTATGATGGTTTTCTCATTTCATCATTACACCATTCTCTATTCCGGTGGGACGAGATGTGATCAGATGCTGTGCCTCAATGAGCAGGTGTCACTTTGCATCTCAAGTAGCAACTGAATGCTCCATATTGAGCAGTTATACAAAGAAAAGTGGCTAAAATGTTAACCTTTTTCATTGATTCTTTGCCCTGATCTTCAAAGACACTTTGTCATATGAGCAAAATAAATAGACAAATGCATCTCCCACTAAGAAAGAGATAAGGTGATGATTTGTGTGGATCAGCCCCTGCTGAGTGTTGAATTCTTTTTGAACTTTAGTAGATTTCTTTGTGGACTATCTGAGGACTCATGTTTGGTTTCTTGCATATTTTCTGTATTTCCTGTTTTAGTTTGAAATCCTGTTTATAATGTATCGGTTCCTGGTTGTGCAGTAATTCCTGTTCTTTATTTTGAAAGTCAAGTTACTCTGGTTTTGGTTTCTTGAGTTTTGGTTTCAGCGTTTCCTGTTTTATTTTTGTTGCCCTTGTGGCCCTTGTGTCTCTGTTCTTAGTTCATTTCCTGTTTTTGTTTTGTTTCCAGCCTTTGGTGATTGTCCGCCACACCCTGATGAGAATCGCTCCCCTGTCTCTTTGTCAGTTTGTCTGTGTTTGTATCTGAGTCTGTTCCTGTTGTCATGTCCAAGTTTGTAGCTGCTGTCTTCCCTGAGTTTGTACCTGTAGCCCTACTGGAGTTGTACCTGTTACCCTGCCTGTCTTTGTTACTGCTTTGATCCCAGTGTCAGCCCTGTGTTTGCAACCAAGTTTGCCATCTAGTGTGTCTGCATTTGAGTCCTCTCCCTTGTGTTCCCTGGCTACAACAGCATTATAACAATCTCATCTATTTGATTGCCTCCCATCTCAGTTGTGGACCACTTTTCTTGAGCTAAGGTTGTCGTAGTATCTACTACTTCATGTCAGACTATGACTATTTCCTCTTTATTTTTGTCACGGTGGCTGCCTCTGATGACAAATCATTGGCAGCCATAAAGAAGCTTAATAATGCTGTGTAGATATTATATTGCAAGTTGGGATTTTTTTTTTTTTTATCAGAATACAAATACGTTGTCTCTGAGCTTTTACAATATATTGAGTATCAACATTTTTTAGACTTGACAGATATCACTTATGAACATGTGACATTCATGAAGCTGAGGTGAGGCATTTATGACAAGTTTGTGAAGTTAAGAGAGTTGGTGAATTTGACTTAAAACACTCAAACAACCAACCATGACAGAAAAATGTTAGAGAGATTTGGGTTAAGAATACAAAAACATTGTTGCGTGGGGGACCTTGTCCTTTGTAACTTTAACCTCATCTCCAACCACGCATCATTTGTTTCCATTTCACGCCCAAGTAAGGGAATCAACCTGAGGAAAAAACTTTCCACTATGGCCCTTCATGGCCTCCAGATTACAGAGTAATTACACACTGCGTCAGTTTGTCTCTGCCAGCTACACAACCTGAAAGATGCTTTTTGGTTGAGTGGGTTTGTGAGTGTGGTTGGATGTGTGTCCTTGGATCTAACTTTTATCCATTTAATAGCAGAATGATGTCAGTGCTCAGATATCATGCATTGGGATTGGAGCCAGACGGGGCAGCAGAGTGAAGCTGTTAAACACTGTATAGCAACACAATGAGGCTTTCCTACCTCTTCTGTGTGTTTTGTCATATTTCAGCTCCCGTTTGGCTTCGCCCTGTCCTCCAATTTTAGTTTTTGCTTAGTTTCTCTTTTTTTCTGAATTTCATTTCCCTTATTTGTCAGTAAGTCTCCTCTCTGTCATCGTGAAGCTGCAGAGACAATGTGCCCCAGCAATCCAAATTAACACCGTCATCTGTCTATCGGCCTCTCCATACATCTACTCCCTTACATTTGGCCGTCCTTCCCTGAGACTCCTCACTCTCTCTTTCTCTCTCTCTCCTCTTCCCATTTCCAAATCTCCTTCCATTAATTTTATGCTTTCATTTTCTTTTAGCAACACACATCTATGTGTGTCGCATCAACCTCTCCTCTCCTGGCACATTTTGCATCACCCCTAAATCCTTGATTCCCCCTCCTCCCTTTTATCTCTCATTCTCCATTCCTGTGTCCCTCCAACCCCTCTGGCGGGATCATTTGGCTGTAACAGACGGGCTCTTATGCTCCAGGTGTGGTGCATTGAATGATGACCACAGGAGGACCGGGATGTGGCTCATCCACACACACACACACACACACACACACACACACACACACACACACACACACACACACACACACACACACACACAGTGAGCAGCCAATGGCCCCATCATTGCACCAACCTTTCTATGGCCAGCACTTCCTCTTTTTTATTTCCTATTCCAGGAAAACTATCTGTCATGTTTTGCCAGTCAGCCTCTGCTATAATACCTGGTTCAGACAATAGTGTTCACTTTGCTGCTAATAAATGGGCTTGTAAAAACATACTCCATGCATATATTGCAAACGCGCACATTAGCACACAAATATATGTAATTATGTTTCATCTACACACACATGCAAACGAGCGTGGTGCAATCTTTTCAAAGTTTTAGGCACCATGTGACAAATGTGTATTCCATGCCATCTCCTCATTTGCTGGGTCCTCTGCCAAGCCATTACTCTCTCCTCCTCTCCACTTCCCTCTCTTTTTCTCATTCCAAATGGAATAATTCATCTAGCCGATTAAAAAGACAGCAGCATCCATAGTTTCCAAAACTGCACTATCATAATTTTGCCTCTTGGCTCAATGAGGTGTAAAATGGCTATTATAAGTTGTTGGAGAAAGACAGAAGACTCACTGTATCTGAATAGAAGTAATCTTTCATGGCAGAAATCAGTAAGACATTTGCGACTGCCGAGAAGAATTTCTAAATTAATTACTTTTCATATTGATATTTGTGTGAGTCTGACTTGAGGGACAGATTTGTGCATTTATCACAAAATGAAAATTACCCTATTGTTAACTATTTCAATCAGGCAAAGCAGATAAAAGGTTGCAGAGGAAACCAGGAAACTAATGCATACATAATAAATTAATGTATCCACTCTCTACCACAGCTAAACAATAGGTTTAGTCATCACAGTCATTATTTCAAGTATACATATATGATTAACTAGCTGCATGCCATGGCTCTGTTTCAGTTTCTAATCACACCGCCCTTACTTTTTTCTTGTGGCATGAACGCTGGCGTAATGAAAACATGCTTGAATGAAAAGAAACATTGAGATGTCCTCTTCCTCTCTGTTGCTCCACCAAGCAGGAAATGGAATGGGTTTAGGATGTACTGTGTGTCAAGCTGCAAACAAGGATGAGAAACTGCCTTCTAGAGAATTACAATGGAAACACACCGCTTCACAGAAACTGAGACGCCTTGACATTGTGAATAATTCCACTGACAATCTACCTAGAGAAGCAAAAAGAAATTCAATGGTAAATGCATATGCAGAAATGCTGTTCCTCATCTCCTGCATGTGTGTTTTAACAACAAAAGTCAGTCGGTCTCAGCTGGCCTGCACGCAGACATATAAAACTTTTTTTATTTTCTTATGTTTGTTGGAGCAGTAGAAGAGGAATGAATGTTGTGCTGCACACGGTGGATAGAGAATCTCTGCAAATCCTCAAGAAGGTAAATCTTAATTTTTTTTTTTTTTTTTTTTTTTTTTACAGAGTTGAGTTTCATTAATTTTTAATCTCCCAGCGTTATCCTTTGCAGGGTTGAAAGGCGACGGTGGAGAGTGGGGTTTGGGAGGCTGGAGCCAATCCCAGCATGCACTGGCTGAGACAGCATGCATTATTCTGGGGAAGTTGTGTAGTTTTTCTCAGGGGGGACGCAAACAGTACATGAGGGACAAAAACATTTACAGCTCCTGTACAATTCATCTAACCAGCTGCGTGGTTTTGGACTAGGGAAGGAAAGTCCCACTCACTGTCACATGTCACGCAGGCCACACGTTACAGACTCATAATCCAATTAATTCCACACATTGCTAAACTATGTGTGATCATCAACCTTGCCTTTTGTTACTTCTTATGAATTGAATATGAGCATGTTGAGCACAGGATGTGAGAGCTTTTACTTCAAAGACAGAATGTGTACAGTTCAAATGATAAAGATGACCTTGGCTTTGACAGTGAAGTGTCTGTTTTCATGCGTTCTCTGTGATCGGTGTCAGCATTCTGCCCGCTGCACGTCACTCCCAGTGATCTTCGCTCCTCTGTCTCTTTTCTGCGCTGCCTCATCCTTTTTACTGTCTTGTTCTCTTGTTTTATTCTTCAGCATTACAAGACAGAGAGCCTGAAGGCCATAGTGCTGCCAAAACACACACACACACACACTCAAAACCCCACCTACATACACACACACATGCATGCACTCTTACAGAACAGGTATTGCACATGTGCACGCATCCAGTGAAGCAGGTTTGCAGGTACTTTTACACACAAGCGCACACACGCAAATGCAAAAAGGCACACACACTATTCACACACACTCATGTAAATGACATAACTGCTGGAAGAGGCTCTGAAAAGAAGAGTCACTGAAGAAGCACTGTCACACATGCATATACATAAATTGTTTTCTTTTACTAGAAATGAAATGCCACATGCATACACATATCTCTGACACTGATGGATTAATACAATGGAAAAAAATAAAGAAGAGCATCACAGTATAACTTTAACTTTCACTTGCGACTGCACTGAGAAGCCGTTCGTGCTCATCTCTACAAATATACAAATCTCTAAACACTGGTACACATCACTGTTATTGACTGTTATTTGGTGAAGATGCCACGTTAAAGAGGGTTGACTTGCCTACTAAAGTGTCTTTAAAGCGCAATGGGTTGTGTGTGTGTGAGTGAGTGAGTGAGTTTGTGTCTCCCCAGCTGAAAATACTGCAGTCTTCGTCATGCCTGGCTGGCTCACAGCAGTGTGATGTAAGGGCCTATTTTTTCCTTGGCTGCTTTAAAGTGATGGAGTCCAGTTTGGCTGGGCTTTGTTTAGGGAAAACACTAAATCAAATGAGACAGACATCCATCGTGCCACAGAGTGTTTGCGTGTATGGTTGCTGGTGTAGCACTGAGGGCAATGCAACACAAATATGGTTTGAGCCCTGAATAAATGGGGTCAGAGAGAGTCATAAGAGATATGTCTCCTCTTTTACTCATACGGACACAGGGCAGCAAGCTACACACACAAACACACACACAAAATATGAATCCTGGGCATTCACAAGCCCTCTCCACCCCTCACCCACCAGTGAATTGCACACAAGTTCCTTTGAGTTCAGTTTGAGTTTTATATTTGCTCGAGGACAGTGAAACACAGATTTGACGGGTTTACTTCTCCAATTAATTTCCCCAGCTTGTCAGAGATTTGGGAGATCAGTGACAAATCATATCAGTAATCTCTGTTTTAGAGAACGTTAGGGTGGGGGGCTGTGGAGAAAGTTTTCCCAAAAAACCCAGATGATGTCATTAGGGTTATCTCAGCTTCGGCTTAAGTCTGTGTTACAACTTAGAGGCATTGGATTTGATAGGCATGGTGTGGAGGGGGGTCTAATGAAAGATTCTATCAAGTTGCTTTAAGGGAAACATGAGATCCAGTGTTTTGTGGGGGATTTGACCCATTCTAAGGACCAAAACTCTCTATATATATATATAATATCTTGCCCTTTGCTGCTGTGGTTTGGACCATTCTTGTTTTTAATCTGTCACTTGTGACTTTATGGAAGTGCTGTACGAAATCTCTGGAGAACTCTGTCAGTAGTTTCCTCGAAACATGGTTTTGAATTGTGAAATGTAAAGCGTGATTTATAGCTGTATGCTGGATGTGAAATGTTGTAACATACTGAAAACGCTTAAGTCAAAGGGTGAAACAAAGCTATAAATCGAAACCTATGCTGTAGGTATTTTCGGCAGGACTCCTGTTGTACTTGGGCACGGCAGCTATTTCCTGAACACAAAGCATGTCAAACTTTAAAAAGAGCTGAAAGTTCCAGTCTGAATTCAGAGAGCAAACACAAAATTAATTTCAAATAGAAGCTTTATTAGCCTTCTTACAGTTCAAATAATTCCTTTGTTCCTTTGTTCATGACTGTAGATCTATTTCTCTGGTTAATGCTGCATACTGATGTTACCAAATTGTTTTCATTCCCAAGTTTTAATGTGTCACTGGGGAGAAGCCTTAACTCTCGTTGTTCTTTATTTTAAAGCAAGAGCCACATCTGATGTGATCCTTGGGGAATCAGGTGACACCTGATGATTTGTTTTATCTTTAACTTACAGGTAAAAGTCTGAGCTTCATTCATCAGTATTTGTGATTTTAACATTGAATCCCTGTAACATGAAAAGGTCGCTCGAGCTGTCGCCCCTCCCTGCAGCACAGTGCAGCTCTCGACCACCATTGAGGAGAAAGCACCTGTGTCATTGTTGGTTGGAGCAAATCGTGAGCCACGTCTTTGAAAACTATCCAATCAATTATGGAACATAATTCAAATACACCCTCCATCTGCATTTTAGCATTTGTCTTTGTATCTCTTCTGCCTGTCTGCTCGTGTATCTCTCATTCTTTTCTACATATTCTCTCTCTCTCTCTCTCAATTTCTACCTTGTCGTTTTGTCTGTGGAGCAGCTTTACCACCTCATTGTTGCCTCCCTTTTCTTTTGGTGGGACACATTCACTCCCGTCTCCCATTCTCCCCTGGCCTACAGCATTATAGGCTACGCAAATAAAGAAAGGAAAACACAATTTGTATTCTGGACCATGTCTGTGATGTGGGGGGGAGGGGAGGGGAAGGGAAGGGTGGGGGGGGGGTGGGGGGGGCTGAGGCAGAGAGGAGAGGAGGGGTTGTTAAAGTCACAGTTAGAAGACTGGTTGAATTCATTGGACATAAGGCGAGTGTTCGGTGGGCATTTGCCTACATCGACAGCAGATTTGTTTCTTCTTAAGGAGAGGAGTTTGACCTCAACAGTGCAAAACACACTGAGAGAACATACCACACTGTCATCCACTTTACATCATGATAATGACTTTCACTTGTGCTGCTACTTGTAATTAGGCATTCATCTTGTAGAGCATTATTCCTCCATCTAATTTTGTGCATCATTACACGTGGTTTGTATATTGACACATGATTTGCCTGCACTGTGCTTGAGTTTGCTGGTGGTTGTTTAGGATGGTCTAAATATAGACTCACAGCGTATCCTCACAGTTGGATAATGATGCGTTCAGTAGAGTAGGACAGTGAGTGAGATGGCTATCCACACATCGCAACTCAAGCGTTCATCAATACACTTTTCTGGGCGCTGGTGGCACGCTGTGTGTTTACGTGCATGCAAATCTGTGTTTGTGTGAGTAATCAATGCTGGCCCGCACGCATGAGCTTGCACATGGATGCCAATTTGTGCCAGGATGTGTCTGTTGCCCTGTATCCCTGACACAGTGATGCGCGGTCAGCAGCAGCAGCAGCAGCTGATACCCTCTTGTCACTGACAGCAAATCCTGCAGTGCTGCAAGAAAGAGCGAGATGGGGGGTAGCGCTCCATTGACCTTGCAGCAGAAAACCCTAACAGTTACAGCAGTATTAGCACACCCTCCACTGCTCATACACAACACACACACTCTGCCCCTCTCAGACTCTCATGTTGATTCTGACGCTCTGTCCACACTCAAGTGGTCAGGACTTGCCTCGGGCCTGCTTTGCGGGCCCAGCCTTCTTACAAAGTGAGAGAATGAGAGCAGGATGGAAAATGGGCATGAGGAAAGGGGGGTTGAGGATGGAATGTGTACATTCACATAAAGGAAAGAAATGTCTCATAAAGCCACAAAAGAGTGACAGCATAACTGAGTTATAGCTGCAGGGAAAGAACTCCTGCACACTTCTATGATGGTCCAGACTTATATACATATGTAGAGACATTATAAACACAAAAAGGCCTCTCCACAAGCACACAGTCTCTGTACATGTAAGGTAAAGTGCATTACACTTTATCATGCTGTTGGATCCACGGAAAAGAACACATGCACCCGCAAACCCATTAGCTGCAGGAGTCTTTGTTCCATATCAGTGCAATAAGAAAGTGAAAATCGCCTCCTCAGAGCATTGTCTGACTCCAACCTAATGCCTCTTACTGATAACACGGGCCTCGGCCTGGTGTTGTGATGCTGAAGTGAAGGAGTGTAATACGAAAGAAACACAGTCATTGCGCGCTGGTTTTGCTGCTGGCGTCTGTCATATCACTGACATGAATTCTGAATGAAAACAGTATTTAAAATCTTGAAATTTATTTTAGCGCTTATAAGAAATTACATTTTGCATCTTGGCAACACACACCCCTTAAAAACAGCCACAAGGGCAAGCAATGCAAGTTCAGTGTATTTTCACATTAAAGTGATTGTGAGTGTTGCAGCTTTTTAAAAAAAAAGAAAAAAAATAAGGAAAACATAATGTGTTTGTGTGACAACCGAGAGTCAGTCTGATTTCAGAACTTACCATGACGCTGAGTTTTTCTCTGCCGGAGGTTCTTTTTTTCCTTCTTGCCCTTCTTTGTTCATGAGTCACGCAACATAGCATATGCACGAATAGCTTACTCAAATAACAGCTGCAACCCGTGGGAGCTTTGCCCAAGTTTGTGACTTGTACATGTGGTCACATCTTCCCATTGACTTTGTACTGTGCCACCTTTACATTTGGTGTTCAGTTCAGATGAACCATTAAACCAGTGCACCCACCAGAAACTGTTTGTAGAGTGTGAGACAGAATGGGAGAGACAGACAAAGAGGGTGGGGGATGTTTTTTTGTTGAAACAGTAGCTTACGTTTTTGGGTCAGCTTTGGGTCAAATTTTATTAAGCGTGGACACCCTGGCTGGGTTAGCGTCACAATATTCAGGCCCATAACTTTCAGTATAGAATTGTGTAGTAAAGCAGGAGATAATGCAGAGACAGAGGAAGGGACGAGAAAGAGAAACGTCTCCACCGTCGCCATCCTGGCCTTTGATCCTGAGGGGCGGGATGTGGCCTGGGATATGACATTCAAGAGGAATTGATGGATATTGTTCACAACGAATGCCGCCAAAGCTACGGCTTATCTTGCCTAATCTCTGCTATTGAGATAAGCTGCGATTCACTGCGTGGCTTGATAATGCAGTTCTATCTGACCTTTCATTACTACACAGTTCATTACTACACATTTGCTTGGGCTGTTTTAAGATAACTGTGCTTTGCATACAGGTCACTGGGCCTTTAAGGCAAATTATCCTTTTCCCACTTGATCTGTGCTGTTGCACTGGGAGCCAAGAACTTTTATTATTATTAATATTAAGGAAAATTAATGCTTTTTTTGTTTGTTTTGGGTTTTTTTTTGCTTTTTTATGGACACCTTGTCTAAATATTTTATGTTCAGAATTCATATGCATTATGTATCTTTAATTTTTATTTTTTTTAGGATTCTTGACCTTTAAAGAGATAGTTTGGCATGATTTTTTACCTTTGCACAAATCCAGGTTGTTTAGCTGTTTCCCCTTGTTTCCAGTCTTTATGCTAAGCTAACTGCCTAATGGCTGTAGCTTCATATTTGCCATGCAGACATGAGATTGGTATCATTCTCTCAGCAACAAAGTGGTTAAGTGTATTTCCCAACATGTACAACTATTCCTTTAAGAGTCTTGGCCCCATCTTGCTCTATTTTTACTACCATGAATAATGGGTGAACTAATTACATTATGTTTTTAATGAAGATTACATGTATATGCAATGTGATTGTATTAGCTCTGCTGTGATCTATGAGTTATTTTGTGAATCCACAGTAGCTGTTTAATGTTAATTTAGCCTTGATATTATTAAATCAGTGGCTTTAAAATAAGAAACAATGAAGAGATTGTTTAATTCAGCATTGTACACTTGCACTGAGGTTGCACAAAATTGCATTTATTGACCGAGTAAACCTTTAACCTTAACACTGATACCATTCGCTGCTTAAGAAACCGTGTAAATCTATGTATACCATGACTCTGTTCCCCAAAGATAGAAGCTTTAAGTGACTTTGACAAAATAGGTCACATCATCATCCCATTTAATTTTTCTTTTCTAAAAAAAAAAAAAAGTCCAAGCTCTAAAATAAGAAAAGTCTCAATCCATTTTCGCTCGCCCTCTCTCCCATCTGACCATGGGTTCATTAATGATCTCATTTAAGAGGTCATGGGTTTTCTAATTGGAAGTGGGCTGACTCCTGTTGCACTGCATTGACCTCTATGACAGTCTAAAGTTAGTATCGACTTTTTGACCTCGGTAAAAATACTCGCACTTCTGACACCTCTGTGCATAGAAACACACCCAATCTTTCAAATAGCTCAAACAACCTTGGGACATAAGTTCTCCCTCACGGAAAAAGAAGTGCTTTGCTGTCAGAACATTTGAAAAAAAGGTGACTTAGTCATATCTGCATCTACCTGTTAGTCAGTAAGTCGGGATTTGTGTGTGTTTGTGTAACATTGCTTCACATCCTGCATGCTGCATGAGAAAAATCCGTAGAGAGAACTTGAAATAAGCTGCACGGATAAAGGAAAGAGGAAGAACACCCATAAATCAAAGGCATTTACACTAATGCCGGTATTGAAATTTAGCCATCAAAGGACAGCATAACACCTGAGACCTTTTCATTCATTGTGATAATGTGCAACACCTTCACATGACCTCGCAAAGTCCAGCTGAGCACTGTCTGCTACAGTCCCGTCGCTTATTCAAATATTAGCCAAACCACAACATCTGATGCTTCCATGGATGCTGTTCACTCCACGTTCATAATTCCTCATTAACAGGTGGCTCGGCTCCAGTGCCATCCACACGCATCCAAACAATCACATACATACACGTGCTTGCATCTGCACACAACGCTGCACCAGTGTCTGCAGGCATGTACACACACCAACACGCTCACACACATACATACATACATATACACAAAGAATAATAAGCCCCAAACCAGCAGCGTCAGGCACATTCTTCACTGATCACCAGCGAGTGTATCAGCGAGATCATCAAGCCTCCAGATGCTAGCCGCCTCACACAACATCTGTCCTTGACCTTGGCAATGTAGACTCACCAGTGAAGACTCCAGAGAACCTGCCTGCCTTTCCCAGCCTTCTGTTTTAGGGCCATTATGTTTTGGGGCTTTTTTATTTAAACGTGTGTGTTGTGTAAATGTGATTGGGTTGTTGGGGGGAGGGGAGAAGTGTACATCATCTGTGACCTACCCTGCATCAGTACACAGTTTGTTTGCCAGAATGTGCACGTGTGTTTGTGCCCGTTTGTAGCAGTGTGTAACTGCAGGACAAGATTCGGTGACCTGCGATATACACAAACTATGTGTTTTAACAATCTAGATGACTTTGCATGCAGCCTGACAGGCAACTGCACCATAAAGTGTATTGTATTTGTGCTTGTCAAGCTGTACCAGATGAATGCAATCATTGTTTCTGTTGAGCGTTTCTGATTATGACCAAATCCCAAGTTTCACCTCAGCAAAAAAAAAAACGTGTGACGTCCTCTCCTTCATTCTCTCATATCAAGATCTTTTTTAATTAATGCCTTTTAACAAGGGGCCCTGAACACCAGGTTAATTGTGCTTTTCATGACAAAATCAGTGCAAATGCAAATTCTCTCTGAACAACCTCTGTTCCATGGCTGGGAACTATGTTTTAATTATCCAGACAACCTCTTAAGTGGCAGAGAAACCTTAGAGACAAGGTAACCATATGCTCAGCAGTCACTACTTATCTTACAGTCGTATATCGGCTCACAGGTGGTGGAGGATGGGAAGAATGAGGAGAAGAAGATTAGCACTGGCAGCAGATTTAAGCAAAAGCGAAAGAAGGAAAGTGAAATAAGAAGAAATAAGAGGAAAACGATGATGGTGATATAAAATACCAAGAAAGTCAAGTTCCATTTCCCTTGGGTGTTTGCCCACATGAGCACCATGCTTCCTTCTTACTGACCACTTCCCCATACTCGCTCACCTATGATAACAAACCCACACAAACAACCACCCCTCTGGGTGTCCCAGTAAAGTGATATTTCCCTGTCCATTCCACGCACTGGCAGGTGTCCATCTTACAAACCTTAACAGGCCCATCAGAATGAATTGTAATAAATATGGTGAACCTTAACCTTTCATCTAGCACCATCATCAGGTCAGAATTTAGTTGTCCAGTACTTTGGTTTATTGCCAAAAACGTACTCATGCCAACAGTTTTCTAAAATGTTAGCATGCAAACATTTAGCTAATCAGCATGATAAACTAAGGTGGCAAACTACTTATTTTTAATTGGTTGTAAACTGAGGACAGAGCTCTGCATGCCCCAGTCATGAAAATTATCAACTGTTGAGGACTCAGTCATAACTTTTAGCACAGTCTTTCAAAGTAAAGAAAAATCTCTGTCTGCCTTTGACCTGGGGACAGTTACTCATTCCGTCTAGATTACTTTAACTTGTACTCAGTTAAAAAAAATAAAACAATAATATTTTAGATCATTCATCACATAATATGCTAAATCAGGAGCCATTTGGTGGTGGCGGTTTATCAGCCCTATATATGTTGAGGGAGAACTCATTACACATTAGTTTCACAGGGGAAACAGCAAAACAGAAGCAGACTCAAGGCCTATAAAGCATATATACGGGATCACAGACAGATTCAGACAGAATCCTGATTGGATTGTATAGTGTAAATTGCTTTATCATTCCCGGTCTGGACTAAAGCTTTTGGTGGATTTCACATTTTGTTTTGATAATTTTCATATGAAGATGTCGCTTCGGTTCAGCAGATGTGCTGACATGTTCATGAACCAAAGACAGCTTAGATATACAAGAGTGGATACTATGTCAGTGTGGACTGTGTCTGGACACATGAACCGGGATAAGGAGTGAGAGAGAGAAGTGCACACAGAGAGAGACACAAACGTACTTTTTCCATCTCAACTTTTTTCGTCTCAATTGACAAACCAGAATTTTGCATCACTTAGAGCTCCTTAATTAGAGCACTTAATGACCACGTACACCTCATTGTCAATATAGACACACACTCACTGAAATTCCCAGACTATTCTGGTACTAAAATACTTTTCTTGGTCCACCTGTCCCAAACCCTCTGACACAGTTCCTAAATTTCTCCCATACTGGTTCTCCACGCTTCCCTAAACACAGCGTCATCAATACTGCACAGACCTTCACAGCTCCACACACACTCTTTGTCTTTTTTTTTCTCTCTGTCCTTCTCACACACACATGCTTTAACCTGTTCCTCTTCCTATCTTTCTTGCTTTGATTAACACACATATATGACCATTCTTTCTCTCTCTCTCTCACACACCCACACACCCACACACACACACACACACACACAACTTCCACAGCCACATTGTGAGGTCTTCTCCCCCAGGAGCATTATATCACACCTGGGTATTTCACACTCTGCAGAGCCCCACGCTCGTTAAATCACTGAATTCCCATGAAATCAGGAGAAGATATGCTACCATGCATCACGTCTGACTTTTATATCTAATGGGGAAGTGGTGATAAGTTTATGGGGACATATGATGTGTGGGTTTAACAATGTATAGGGATAGCACAAGGTCCAGAGGGGTGTGTGGATGGTTATTGTATAGGTAGTATTCATTAGTATCCTGCTTGTTGCTGAACTGGAAAGAAGAGGGTCCAAATCAGTCTGACAGGCATTTTGCTGCTGAACTTGGCGGCTTCATTTCCATGTCTACAAAACCTCAAGGCTCGATCATGGGCCCATGTTTTTTTATCTATTCACATGCTTCCCTTTGGTGAATATGTTGTTTCATGTATATGCAGATAATACAGAATTAAATCTTTGGGTCCACCCTACTGAATCTTGTAGTTTGGTTGCCCTAAAGGGCTGCTTTGAGAATGTTGAGTGTTGGATGACTTGTAACTATCTCCAGCTTCATAAAGACAAGACTGGGACAATTATTTTATACCCAGCCTAACAGCGCAGCCTCTTGCCTCCTAATACCATGCCAGAAATCTGGGAGTAATTTTAGAATGAAATCTGAACTTTGACAACAAAGTACATGGAGTTATTCAGTGTTGTTTTTATCTGCCAAGGAAAATCTCTAAAATCAAATCATTTCTGTCTTCCATTGACCTGGGGACAGTTACTCATTGCATCTAGATTACTTTAACTTGTACTTCTAAAAAACAAAAACAAAAAAACACTATATCCTCTTCATCTTTGCTCCCAAATGCAGCTGTTCAGCTTTTAAAGGCAATTAACACATTTCCCCAGTTTTACCATCCCATCACTGACTTCCCATTGCTTCCAGAATACAGTTCAAAATTCTGTGATTCACGGATAAGGCATTAAATTGATTTACTCTGAGCTATATATCTCACCTACTAAGAGGATATGTACAAGTGAGCTGAAAGTGCTTTCATGAGTACGTCTTTATTTGCAACCAAGGATGACTGTGCAGTTTCTGCCATGACACCTACACTATGAATTACAGTTCAAAACCTGCATCTCAGCAATGAAAACACGGGGTTTTTTAAACTGGCTTTTAACAGCCTTGTATGAGTTCATATTTCCTGGACAATATTGCGTTTGTTTATTTATTTTGTTTATTATTTTACTGCATTTGTCCTATAGGATGGGTTTCCATTAAATTTTGTACCAGATATTCATGGTCCCCAGAAAATGAATCCTCCTGATTGTGGTTATCCTCTAAAAAAATAACTTGTTAGTATTGTCTTTTTTTTTTTTTTTTTTTTTACAGATTTCCAGGGCTCCTACAGGAGCAGCAGGTCCAAAATTTCCCTTTTACAGTCAAACGTTTCAACATCTACTAAATGGATGGGACAAATTTTGTATGGACATCCGTGGTTCCCATATGATGAATCCTACTGAATTTGGTGACTTTTTCCCCAACGCTACTATGAGGTTCACTCCACACTGTGGGTTTTGTTGAAACATCTCAACATAAAACATAGTGATTATAATAATTATTATCATTATATCATCTCTCTCTCTACATTATTATGTGTATTTTTTAAACTTCCTGTCAAAATCCAGCTTAATCTTTCCCATCTGTATTTCCTGTCTTTGCCACCTGAGAAGGTATCTGAACTTCCCCTCCTCTCCTACTCCTCCTCTCTCCTTTCTTGCCTCAATCTCTTGCCCCTCTTCATCACCTCCCTGCCTTTCAAGTGTAACGCACCAACCCCCCAACAAATGTTAGGAAAAGATCCAATTGACCAGTATTGGTGAGGCAGGAACACATTGCTGTTCGGACAGCTGTTAATCTAGGAGGATTGTTGGTGCCAGTGACGGTGGCGGGGAGAGGGATGACAATCTGGAACGCAGCACTGAGAATGACGCAATGAGAGAGAAAGAGTTAGAGAGCGGAAAAAAGAAAAAGATTTGAAGTCTGGTGCAAAATCACCACTCACGCCACAGTCTGTGACCACATCTGTCTGTCACTGTGATGTTGTCACTGTGGCGTTCTGTTGTGACAATGAAAAAATGGATTCACAAATTAAAATGCCATAAGATCTGCATGTCTCTATGCATCACCCACCATCTCTGCATTATTGTGCAGTAAGGACTGTGTAATATAGAAAATGTTAATGTACAAGTGCACACCCTGCAGTTTCATTCAAGTCTCTACTCTGAAGCCTCAGCATCACCCGCACAGGAATGTAATGGGTTTTCGCCCCCCCACACACCTTCATCGCTCCCTCTCTTTCTTTCACACACGTATACACACAATGAAGCACACACAGACACACAGCGCTCGGGGAACCAATCACCATCCCCTGTTTTCAGGTCCTGTTTGTGAATGGGATTTTTTTTTTTACGGGAGAGGAGGAGGCAGGCACCGCTGCGTTTGTAGGCATGCAGCTGCTACAGCGGGGACACATCAGCATCCCATTCTCATTTTCTCTGCCTTCACTTGAAATATTTCTCTCACTCTGTGCTTGGCTGTTCTCCAGTTCATTTTTCATGTTTTGGTTAGTTTTTTTCTTTTTTTTTTTCCCCCCTCACACATCTCACTTCCATTCTTTCCATCTTGAACTCTCTCTGACTCTTTTTGTCTGGTTTCATGCAGCAGTCGATTGTGAGTGCTGCATCAAACTAGCCTTTCTTTTTCCATATTTTGCTTTCACTTTTCCTCTGACACCATCACAGTCATCATCACCCTCATCCTCCTCTGCAATTTTTCACTATCCTATAATGTCACTTTCTCATTCACTGCAGAACAGCTTTCTCCACTACATCTTTTCGTCTCTTCCCTTACATACTCTTCTTTTTACCAATCATCCCATCTTCCTCTTAAAGATGCAGCTGATGCGGGTAAGGTGAATGACCACCACTAACACACACACACACACACACACACTTACCTCCAGTGACTGAGTCTTCGTCCCGAGTGCTTCTGAATCCTCACTGGTTGAAGGAAGAGCGACGAGCCTGCAAGCTTCTGGCAGTGGAAGTGGAGGACAGAGAGAGAGAAAGAGAGAGGAAGACAGATAAAAGACAAGAGACAGCAGAGAGAGTGATGGGTATTAAGAGAGAGAGAGAGAAAGAGAAAGTGGACGAAAGCAGGCGGGCTGTGCGATCTAAGAGGAGGAGGAGGAGGGTGCTCTCGCTGGCTGGAGGTGAGATGAAGGGGAGAAAGAGAGGGGGAGGGAGAGATAAAGGGAGAGGGAGGGAGAGAGCGAGGGTGCGCTGGATTGGGATAGGAGGGGATTGTGTGATGTTTGACAAGAAGAGGAGGAGGAGGAATTGCAGGGAATGGAGAGAGAGGAAAGTTGGAGAGAGGAAGGAAGGAGAAGGACGGAGAGACTGAGAAGAATGAAGGAAAAGGTGTTAGAGGGGAGAAAAGAGGGAGTATAAGAGGTTGAGGCAGATGAGAGGTACGGGAAAAAGAGGAGGGAGGAGAAGCAAAAAAAAAAAAAGCAAGAGAGGCGAAGGGTTAGAAAACACACGATAGAAAACACAAATACAAGCATGTTCATGTTTTGCTCTTGAGAGCTTTGATTTGTTGGAAAACAAAAAGAGTGAATCAGATTTCAGAACCATTACAAGTGTAACCTTTTCCAGCCCAGTACAACTCATGTCAAGCTGTCTCATGATGGTGATCCCCGGGTACAATCAGTTTCAGAGGGGTGAAAATGTCCTTCCGTTCATTAAATCACACTGTAATCCAATCCTGTGTTGGTGTGTTTCAGTACAGATACTGCAATCAACTTTAGAGCAATAACTTATAGGAGGTGGCGGACGAAGAGCTGTGAAGGAAAAACAGAAGGAGAGAGGTCAGAGAAGAAGAGGAAAGAAGAGATGAGAGAGTTTTTTTGTGAGATGCTGGTGAACAAAATGAAATCGGGGGTGATGACAGAGGGTGGAGAGTAGAGGAAGAGGAGGCAGATGAACCTCTGGCTAGATGCACTCAGGGATGAAAGGGCGGGTGAAGAAGAGGGATAGAAGGAGAGGGAAGAAAGAAAAGACGAGGATGAATGGATGCTGATGATATTGTGAAAATCCACTGATCTGGCATGTGCCTTTCAGAAAGTTTCGGAAGGGTAATGGGTCACGTGATATGTACAGTGTCGCTGAATGTGTGTGACCTGAAAGCACAACGGGCCCCTGGGCACTGCCATTTGAAACAACGGGCCCCTGGGCACTGACAAGTTAAAGGCCCCCACCTCCTCTATAGAGTGGGGCCAAATGATTTTAGGAAAAGATCCAATTGCCATTTCTCTGGAAGATATTGCAATTTTCATTTGATTCACAGTTTTCTTCAAATCAAGCTTCAGCGCAATATTCACAATGTACAGTAATATTTACAGACATGAGAAAATTACATCATTAAAATGAATGATTAAAACATTAAATGCCATTACTCTAATGCAAGAAAGAAAACTAAAGTTAAAAATTAATTTCAAATGTATTTATTAAACAAGAAACATGCATGTAAGTTCTATAAAGTCCTTGACCAATGGAAGTTGAAAACAAACAATTACCGAAAAAAAAAAAGGTAATGATAAGAAAAACAAAATTCAACAATGGCAAGCGATGGCAACCTGGTTGAAGTAGTTGCGGGAGGGAATCGCATATCCTCTGTCCAGCGTGTGCTGGACATTTTGCTTCTTTGGGCATCTCCGTGTGGTCGTTTGTGCTTCTTTGCAGTCTGATTGCATAATAGTGTAACTGTCTTTGTAATCGTTTTGTGTCTTTTACTGCTCATTTTGTGTTTCTTTATAGTGTCTCTTTGCAGTTGCTGTGTATTTAAAGTCCTTTTGGATCTCTTTGTGGTCACTGTAGTCGCTCCGAAGGACAAAGAACATACAACAAAGAAAACATTAAGCTACAAATGCCAGAAATGTTTTACTGGACAGACAGAGCAAAAGCTGAGTGGTGTTCTCAATTTGAGATTTCTAAGCAACATAACAGACACGTTTTCCTGCCCATTGGACTTAATGTGCCTAACTTCACTCTTTATTAAATAGCACCTCGGGTCACCCAAGATGACCGGCCGGTTGATGTGTGACGTTGTCCCGGGGACAGAAATCCTATCCCTGCAAGCCCTTTGGTAATTTACCACTGGCTCTGTTGTCTGCAGCAATTTGAAATATGATATAATTCCTCTAGGAAGATAAAGTTTGGTCTCAGAGATGAAGTATAATATTTTTTTGCTGCCAGTTTGTCTGAAGGTAATGATGAATACATAATAAATATGTGTTTTACTGGACAGTTTAACAGTGCTGCTCCTGTGGACTGGGGTTCTTATGTGTACAGATATATCATCACATTTCAATAAAAATAAATAAATATAAACAAAAATGAACAGAGAAGAAGGCAGTAGGTATTAAATTTCGCAGCTGTATGTTCACATTTGGATCACTTTCAGGTTGTTTTGCTTCTCTTTGTGTCTTGGTGGTC
Organism: Toxotes lorentzi; assembly: GCA_037833715.1. Taxonomy (NCBI): domain Eukaryota; kingdom Metazoa; phylum Chordata; class Actinopteri; family Toxotidae; genus Toxotes; species Toxotes lorentzi. Next base: position 14,700,611 of record JBBMJY010000010.1, read on the forward strand.
ATTTTTGTGTATCTTTACAGATATTTGATTGACTTTCCAGCAAGAAACGTTAACAGTCACTTCATACAAAGGCTCTGTCTTTAACCATTCAGGCCCATTCAATAATCCATCTATGATTACAGTGTGTTAAAAAGAAAAAATAATCTTGTAAGCTGCTGAAATTTGTGCAGTGTGTGTATTATCTTTTTCCGAATGTGTCTGTGACTGTTTGCCTCTGTGGGCAGTTGAATCCTGAATCGCTGGATTGTACTGGAAAGGTCCAGTATGGTAAAATCCCCCCTGGACATGGTTTTTGGAAAAAGGCACTGATCTCAAATGACGGGTCAAGTCTCATTCATCATTGTAAAGCCATGAAAGGGCTTTGTGATAATACAGATGTGATGCATTTGAAAATCTCTTTTGTATTCTGTGTCAGAGGTTTGGGTCAGCTGCAGTGCTCTGGAGCTGATGAGGAAATTATTTTTGTCAAGGTGAGGATTCGCTGGCTCAAGGACACTTTAATCGAATGGATGTTTGCCAATGCAGAGTTTAATCCTGGGTCCTCTTGTCTCCCTTTGGAAAAAAAGACTTTACTCAGCTGTTTAAACACATTACTGACAGTGGCAGCCCCTTTACAAAAAAAAAAAAAAAAAAATCGACCATACAAAAGCTGGAAGAAAAAAAAAAAAAATCTACAATGTCCCAAGGCTCGCCTGTAATGTGTTGTTTTCCACAAACTAATGTGCTGCACCATGGGAATCACCCCTCTGAGACTCTCAGGCAAATCACCCTTCAGAATGAGTGTGTATTGTGCATCTGTGTGTGCATGGATTTTGTGTTTGTAAAACAAATGGACAGAGATAGACAGCAAGAAAGAGGCAGCAAGATATACGGGCGCAGTTCCAGCTTTGAGGGATTTCGCCTCACAAGCTGCTGCGTTTCTGTCGACTCCGGAGCTGCAGCTCCAACATCCCGGACCAGACTCTGGCTGCCAGTCCTGCACAAGCACCGCTACTGGCAACAGAAGAGGAAGTGACTGCACTGCACGCTCTCTAAAGTACAAAGAAAGAAATTATTTATTCAGATAAAAATCTTTGTTTGGACATCGAAACTTTTCTCAGCGTTATCTGGAGGAGAAACTGGGGAAAATAAAGGGGAGGTGACTGTGCCATCATTGCTCCCAGGATATTGGATGCATTGTTAAATGAGAGCTTTTGAGTGCTCATGTCATTTCAATGGCTGCATGCACCACCGCTGACATTTCAATGTGATTTCTTTTCTCACTTTTGATTTTATTGTTCTCCAGTGGCACTGGGAAACAGGCAGTAATGGAATGTTACTATGACGGTAATAACACCTACTGTGTGTGTGTGTGTGTGTGTGTGTGTGTGTGTGTGTGTGTGTGTGTGTGTGTGTGTGTGTGTGTGTGTCCTTTGTTAGAGATAGTAGGCCCAGAATGAATGAGACAGGACAAAGAGAGATAGATATGTCTCCACTTGCTGTTTATCAGCCCACAGCACTCTGCCCAGATTAAACCACAGCTATGTTATAATTACTATAATGTATTCTTATTGGGCAATGCCTCTCTTAATAAAGAGTCCAGTAATTGACTCACTCCTTCCTCCTGCTCTAGGCCCCCACCCTCTCCCAGCCCCACACTCACTATTGATCTCATTAATTTACATTACATTCTCATTAGGCTCAAAGAGTATTTCATTTTACACCAGCAGCATGATGGCTGTGCTGTGGTGGAAGCAGCACTAGACGTCAGTAACAACAGACTGGTCCAATCATTCGGATCATGCTGTGTATAAATGCCATTAGCACTGATTCTGCAGTAAAGTTTTTTTTTTTTCTTCGTCTTTTTTCAGCGTAATTGCAATCGTATTGTTCTAATTGAGCAATTTATTTGTTTTCCTATCCAAAAAAACACAGCTGAGCTTGTTTCATTTCACCTGTGGATAACCCCCCCCACCCAAAAAAAAAAAAAAAATCAACAATGATTTCAGATGCAGGCTGCAATCTTTTCTTACAGCTGATCCTGTCTGCGGAAATCAAACTGCCTGCTTTCAATTACATTTCTTGTTTCGCCCGCGAGAGCTGTGTGTCTTCATAAATGAGATTTCTCTCACTGAGGTGGATGCAGAATTCCACCCAAAAACAGCAGTTTGGGCATTATGCTACATCCTCTGAAGATGTGCACGCATGTAAATTCATTTACATGCAAATTGATCTCACTCAGCTGTCCCACAGGTGTCCAAAACTGCCGAAAGGATTTATCTGTCTTTGTAAAATCAAACTAAAACCTGTAATTAAGCCAATAAAGTCACTGTTAAAGCCACAGAAGGCAAAATTCATAGGAGCACATGATTCATATCAGAAGGAAGCACAGACTTGGACAGCAGCAGGGGAGCACAGAATCCTTTGAAACAAAGAATTTCAAATCATTAAATGAAATTTCATTAATCATTAAATGAAAGGACTTCACAAACTGTTACCTCTATCATTGTTACCTCAATGATAGTCATAAAAGGATTCGATTTCTACAACTTGTTGTAGACCCTTAAAGAGTAAAACAGAAGTGTGTAGTACATTTGCCAGCTATGCTGAACAGGATGTGCAGTGGTATAGCTGTTAATGGTGAAAAGGAAATAAATGTTTCCTGCTGGCTCACGCTCACTCATGTACACCATAAATATATGAACCACATCAACTTGTACTGTGTTACTGGAAAAATCAAGTTACCACTTCAGACTAAACTCTATCATTGTTCCTTCAGGTGTAAGTTAAACTATGCATAAAGTATGCATGCATGCATGGTGACTGATATCCCACCACATGATTCAAAAGATCAGATCAAAAAATGCATCTGTCATTGTTGTTAGGGGCCTTGTTTATGGAAACTAGCAACAATAAATTGTCTATAAGACCATTTACTTTTTTTTACAATAAATTTGTAAAGCAAATAAAAATTAAAAGATGAAGAAATCAGGTTAAGAAGAATGTGCTTTCCTATACTCCTGGAATGTGTTTTATGCATCTAGTTCGTGACATGTGTATCTAATCATGCACTGTGCCTGTATTAAATTAAAATGGAAACATGTTGTGGCTGTTATCATGCTGTTGTAAGACCAGAGACATAAAGAAAAGAAACCAATTTGAGGTAGTTGCGTAATTAGGTCACTCTCAGTCCAGACTTCTGCAGAATGAGAAGCTCTGCTTTTTTTTTTCAAGACAATATCTTCTTTTAGAAAAAAATTGTATTGAAAAAATAGTTTTTGTTTAACACTTGTCATCCTTCCATCCACATGTACCAAACAGCAGTTGTAGTTTGTGATCACTAGGTGGCACCATTGAGGCTGAAATGGCCGTGCCATTACTACAATGTTCAACAACTGTGTTTATTATTGCGTGATTATGATAAAACCTCAGAAATGCAAATGGAGTGAACGGTTGACTGATGTGAAGTTCTGCAGTGTTCATGTGTTAACCCCCCACCCCCAAACCTTTCGAAATGTATTCGAAACAGATTAGTGACTGTGCCCAGTGTCTTGAAGAAGCCATGACCCAAGATACATGTGTCACATGATCTGTCCTCAGTTTCAGTCCATCTCACTTTAAATAGTTTAGTAGCTCATGTTCATGTTCAGTTGATTTCTGCAGATGTCCTTTGTAAAATAAGAGGATGTAAACTCATGACCTCATGTCCCCTCGTTTGACCATATCCTTGAGATGAATAAACTTCATGTAGCTGATATGTAGATATCAGCAAGTTCACTGGCAAGTTCCTTATTGTTTCTGAGAAACAGAGGGAGTTTTTTTTCTTCTTTTCTTCTTCTTAAGCCCTCTAGAGACTGATGCTATTCTAGTCTTCCCAACTTGTCTGGACTCATGCCAAACCCACTTGTGAAGAGCTCACACGGCCACAAATTTGTAGCAACAAATGCCAGTGTTTGAATATCTGTTTGAGTTTGTATTGCAGTTAAAAAGAAGGACAAACTGTGCATGCCATAGAAAGAAATGAGGGACATTTCACTGCGTCGAGCCCCTTGTGACATCGAGGAATGTGTTTTACATTGATTGTGGTTAGATAGTTTGTTTATGACTAGTCTTGTTTTTCTTATGTCTTTTACAGTATTAACTGTCAGGCAGCAAGCATTTGTCTTAACGTCCAAATTTAAACTCTTGCAAATGTGAATTGCGTGAGTGAAAAGAGCAAAGTGGCAGGTCAGTCTTTTTCTCCCTTCATTGTCAACTTTGTTCAGGCTGAGGTGTGAGAAATATATTTTAGCAGGAAGTCAGAGGGCTAATAGACAAAGAGAAAGAAAGGGTCATCTGAGCAGCTTGAATAACAAGTTGTGCAAATAATGAAGTTGAACAGACATGAACGGTAAACTCGCAAATAGATAACATCAATCAGGTTCCTTTTCTGTTCTTATTATCTCTAAACTTGGATTTGTTTTCTCTGAGTAGTAATAAACATCTGCTGCTGTGAAACATGGCCTTAAAATGTCCTTTGCATGTTTCATCTGGCTCCCTCCTATTTTGCTGTTTTTTTTTTTTTGCCTCATGTCTCAAAGGCATCGAGCCAAGACCGTGATGTGGCTCATGCTCTGAGACAAATAAACTGCTGGACCTTTGTCAGAAAACACGAAGACTTTAAAAGTTGCACTAAAAGTGTAACTGTAGCCTGAACGTAATGCATAGCGAGCCTCTACTTAAATCCCATGTGGCAGCACAGACACCAAGCCTCAGAGAGCTACTCATTTTGTGTAAAACTGTTAACGATTCTGTAAAAGAAGATCTGAAAATCATGTTAGTCAGAGTCAGAGTTCAGTTTCTAATTTGTATTGAAGGGAAAGTGGAGAGGGCTGCAAGTGTTGATGGAAACATATTAAAAGTCAGTTTTCATTTGTGAAGTCGCAGTTTCATGTAAATGTGGCTGCTTGTACTTGTATGTAATGTATGTAATGAAGTGGATGTTTTGTTACCTATATTTAAATTATATATATATTTCATATATTTCATA
>JBBMJY010000010.1:14705648-14741885 GCA_037833715.1 Toxotes lorentzi
AAATATATATATATAAGTACCTCATAACTTTACTGGTATCTCTGACCAATAAACCAGAGCAGTTAAACCAGCAATGTTATCTGTATTATCAGGAAGAGGGCAGAGTAAACATGATTTACCAATTTAAATAAAATAAGAGCTGTTATAAATGAACTTACTTTCAACAGCATTTAACTGCAGATATGCTATGTTATATGACTGAATATTAATATGTTAAGGGACAAATATTCAATGTCAATTTAAACCAAAATGCTATTCTTAAGTTCACATCCTACCATGAAAATGAGTAGATTCATCATAAAAATTAAAAATGTATATGTGATTTAAAAAAAAAACATTTGTTTCTATCGCTCAGATCATTAAAATATTTTTTATCTTGACTAAATTTATATTTACTCTTTTATTTTCTCCTGATCTAATCTACTGTCATCTAACCACTCATTGTTTGCGTGTGAGTAAATTCTGAATTCATTCAAAATTGTACATTTCACAGTTGTGAAACTGTACCCCGTCAAAAGAAGTGGAAACAAGCGCCTCAAGTTCCCGCACTGAATGATTGTAGCAGTGTTCATTACACCCACTTCTGATTTATGCCAGGGAGGTCGGCTCTGTTGGCTGTTTAAAGTCACTTATAGGAAAATGTAAAATATCTGAAGTAGCAGTTTAAGTAAGACCGTGTAAGGGAAGGTAGGTATGCACAATAAAACGTGTCAATGAAGAAGTCACAGTGTCGTTTGATGATATATATCTGTAATATCTATGTAGAGGTTTCTGCGTGTGGAAGAGCTACACAAAGGAAATGTGCAACTGTACTGTGATCTCAAAGCATGCGGTTGATCAACCACTGATACTTGTATGTACTATAAACCAAAATATACATCGTTTCTGAGACCAGACAGAAAAATTGGTTTGATTTATTCCAGGAACAGGAAACAGGAAAAGTAAAATGAATGTAATCAACATTAAAACAGACCATCAGGAGTGTGTTTTAATGTCACTGTTACAACTTTCTTTAAAGTGTTTGTAATTCCCGTTTCCACTTTCTGTGATAAATAAATAAATACCAGAGCTATTTCAAAAGTAGAATGTAGGTTGTCAGAAGCAAAACTGCTTTTCTGGGGTGCTGTGGCTTCCAGATGACCCCCAAAATATGTCACTTCAATTACCATGGGTGAAAAGAGGTTTACTAACTATGGCAATTTGGGCCAAAATAATGAAAAACAGCTGATCATGCAACAAAGCGAAGTGTCAGTGGACAGAAAGGGGAAACAGAGCTTGTCACAGAGGAAACTCCCACAGAGTTCTCGACAGAGCTCATGAGGAGCCGGTTCACAAGAAGGAAGCGATGGTGACAGACGGGCAGACAAAGGAAAAGCAGTCTTTTAAGGCAGGTAAGTGGGAGATTTACTTAACTGATCGTTTTGAACGTCTGATCAATACACAGTAAGTGTTGATGAGGTGAAGGTTGTGTCATAATGTTCACATTTCCGTTCACATACTTTTTGTTCCACAGCTTGTGTGTGTCTGTTGTAGATGTCACAACACAGCACCTGTGTATGTTCAGCTCTAATGTGCCATCATGATACATGGACACAGTAATTTATCTGTTAATAGTGAATAGTATAGTAGTAAGAGAGCTGGACTTGCTGTTCGGTCTTCGTAATGATGAAATGTGTTGAGCGAATGGATGGCGACGTGAAATCCTGCTCTTTCACATCCAGTGACTAAGACATGATATGAATTACAGTAAATTTTCACAATCAGACAAGAATTTTGCAACAAATGTGTGTTTGGGTTAATCTCTGTTTTTGTTCTTGTTATGTTTTTTGTCTTTGATTTTATGTGGCTGATTGTTCCATGTTGGTATCACAGACAAACCTGACGCTCTGGTCTGTTGTGTGATCTACTGCACCACACACACCGCAGACAACAGCAGATTGAGAATGTTGTGTGGTTTCAAATTTAATGTTGGATTCACACATTCTCCTGATGGGGATTTCCCCAGTGTCACACACTGTAAACAGCAGTCTTTCATGCCTGAGAGACCCTTAAAATCCCCCCTACTCAAATGTTGAAATGATCACACCTCTCCTTTCTCTGTTTCTCCTCTCCTCTTACGCTTATGTTACCTTTTCAATTTGTATATCCTTTCTTAAATAGCGTAACATTTTGAGAGTTGTGAAATCTGCAGAGATCTACACTATCTTTATTTTAAATTTAATATATGAAATTATATTTGTAATTTTTGTTTTATTATCTTTGATCTATAGGATTTAGAAATGATTGCAGGAAAACAAATAAGGAACTAATAATGTCAAGTTAAAAGAGCTACAGAGTTTTCAGCCTATAGATTTGTAGAACTGACATTTGTTATATTATTTTATGTTTTATTATAATTACCAAAAGCCAATAAAGGATCTTGATGGGTTTTTTTTTTTTTTTTTTTTTTTTTACAAATATTAGGCGGCAGGATGGATTTACTTTCAAAAATTATACATTGGTGTTTAATGTGTTGCACGCTTACAGAGGAAAAAGCAAATATAAAATAACAATTAGACGTTCATAACATCATGAAAATAGAATTTTCATCATGTTTCAGTACAGAAATTATAGCAGTCTAAGACAAAAGATTTATTTTTTAAAATTATTTTTCACTTTGACAAAATTGAAAGAACTTTTTCATAGTTCTGTTGTCTCCTTGTACACTGACAACAAATTTTTAAAATGCCTTTTCTTAGAAATGTTGCAGTTATAAAGGCACACTCAGTGTGCTTTTAGTGTCAGGCTCCTTAATTTAAGCAGAGTCGTAAAACAACTGATCTGTGTCACCATCACTTGGTATTTTAAGTGTGATCCCCAGTGACAGCTTGTGTAGTTTTTTTTATGAGGCCCATTGACATGTGAGAAAGAAAGATAAGAAGCAGGCGGATGTGTGGTGACATCCCACAACAAGCCCACACTCAAAGCAGAAGTGACTGCAGGTAGTGCTGTCGTGACTCATTTTTTTCATTATTTCTAGTAAATGAACTCTCCATCTGTTTCTCTCTTACTTTCTCTTTATATGATCTCCACTCTCCTCTGCAGACTTCTTGATGATATGAATACACAAAGTTCAGTGCATCTCCTGAGACCCGCTGAGAAAGAAACAAACTCGTAGCCCCCTCTGTCTCCGGGAATGATGCCTCTCTTCTGGGTTGTTCTTTGGTCAGTGCTCCCTCTTGCCCTCCTCTCTGGTCCCGATCGCTGTGCCGTCCGTGAGAGCAGCAGCTCAGAGAAAGGTAAGTCCCTGAGGTGTTCACCAGACACAGTCTGGATTGTTTTTCAGCTGAAGCCTTAACACTTGGAAAGCACAACGCACAACTAGCACTTGTACTTGTGCTACCTGGGTTGTTTTTTTTTTTGTTTGTTTGTTTTTTCAACCTTTTCTTCTGCACTTTTACGTGAATAAGATTTTGATTGCATGACATTTACTAGTAATGGAGTATTTTTACAGTGTTGTATTGCTACTTTTGCTCAAGTAAAGGAGCTGAATCTTTCCTCCACCATTTGTTACAGTATATATTCAGCATAACACAATATCCATTAAGAGCACCAGGCACTAGTCATTTACCAGTTGTCTAAAAAGTAAAATTCTCCCTCTTTACCCAGTGTCTCCATTGCTGGAGTCCTTACAGTGCTACAACGACTATAATTTCTTCGTCCGCTGCAAATGGAGGAAACACAGAAATACTTCACTGCAGCTTTGGTTCAATACGACAGAGAGCAGGTAAAAACAATGTTCAGCAATGAATAAATCAAATATGTAATTTTGGAGTTTGTGTGTGCCAAAGCTCTGTTTCAATATGCCTGCAGGAAGCTGTGTGAGCCAGACAGTCCACAAGTTCAAGATGAGCATGGGATGGTCCAGTGTACATATAAAACCAGAACATTTTCCATTGGCATCAATCACACCGTCTTCTTCATCAAGAACGACACGCTCGCCACCTGCTCACCTGTCCCACACAAGCCTCTACATCTTTCTCAGTACTGTGAGTTTACATGGCATCTGTCTGTCATTACTGTGATGATTACGGAAAAGAAATCATGCAACTAAGTACAAACTGAAACATTTTCCAAGGTATAATATCACTTGTGTGTATATACAATGTTGGAGTTGGAATAAAATATATTTTATATCATAAAATGATTGTGACAATGTGCTTTATTCTTGATAGATAGAGTGTATATCTTCTCAAAACCTTGTTGATCAGTCTCTTCCAATGTGATTACTGATGTTCAAGTAGCTATGTCTTTTTGTGTTTGCGTCGTACAGTGAGAGCACGCCCACCAGTGGACCTGTCCACACATGATGCAGGTGATGGAGGCCGACAGCTCAGTTGGTCCAGCCCCTACCCACCTTCCTCCTCCCTGAGCAAAAACCTCACTTACCAGCTCAGCTACAGAACAGACAGACAGGACACCTGGACTGTAAGCACAGAAAAAAAACATATTTCAGTTTTGAAATCATGGAGTGGCTTTTCAGAATCCCTCAATTTTCAGTAATCTGATATTAATGTTTCACTTCAACTGAAATACTAACGTATTTTAGCTCCTGAACACCAACTGACATTTAAACAGCTTTCTGTATTATATTTAGCATTGATAATGAAAGCAGTTACTGGTGCATAAATCATGTCTGATACAGTTCCTCTGACAGGAAAACCAGTGCAAGCTCTGAACCCAGTGGGGCCCATTAACATTCAAAATTGGATACATCAAATCACAAGCATGCAGCTACCACAGTGATATGCTAAACATACTGTAAATTAGCATACATTGTAAAGAAAAAAAAACCAGATTGTACGTTTGCTGCATTCACACAGTGTCAGCAGAATGGGAAGTACAAGAACGCCACTCCTTATTCTGAACTGAAAGTGAAATCACACATTATTCCATGGTGTTAAACCTATGCTCATTTCCCAGAATTCTCTGTACTGACTTGCGTAGTACGTCAATGTCAACACGATAGTGTTGTTCAAAATCAAACATGGCTGTACTGCACTTACCAGAAATGACGACTGAAAGCTAACTAATATTTGCATTATCATTCCCAGTACCAAATAATTACAGAATGATAAATAATATATATAATACATAATACACACTGCGTAGTGGTATCTACTAAAAAAAAACACTTTGTATGAGCATGTATAACAGTTGTATGGTGCAGGGTTTGGGTGTTCGGCATTGTAACCATTGCAACAAGTTCCTCAGACACGATTTTCACAATTTTGAAAATAAGTTGGCGACCCCTTAGGGTGAGAACTTAGGGTCATTTGTTCGTTTCACACTCAACTTTTTGACCATTATGTGTAACACTATCCAGGTACTGAATTCTCAGTGTGAACACACAAACGTGTAAGTACGAAAAAAAAACAAAATGGCCCAAATAGCCCGAGGCCCACTTCTGTTGCGTCACATATTGTACCGAGCAAAATCAGATGCAAACAGTGAACAGCTCCTATGAAGCTAGCTGTGTTTACCATCTTAGTTTAGCATGTTGGCATGCTAACATTTGCTAAACATCAACTAAAAACAAATAAAGGTATTGTACTTGTCTTCTACACATTTAGCTGCAAATCCTGTATGATGTAAAAGGATTTACTCTCATCTTTCTTCACTCTCTCTGCAGACTGAGGACGTCACAAACACCAGTATGAAACTAGAGAAGCATTTGTTGCTTCTGGGTCACAGGTATGAGGCCAAGGTGAGGGCCCGGGCCAGCGTGGGCCAGTGGAGCGACTGGAGTCCCGTTGTGACCTGGAAGACTGAAGAAGGTGAGTCAAAGAAGAGCATAGTCCTAATCATTTCCTGTATGTGTACAAATTAGGTTCCACTTTTGAAGATAGAAAAAAAAAAAAAGACAGCTAGCGTATTTAATGTACCGGATCATTTTGCTGAAGTAGGGTAGTTCTAATACAAACCCTGCTCCTTATCTCCTTCCCTTACATTTCTAATCTTTTCTCTTTGTGCATTTTTATGGAAACCTGGGAAATATATCTGGAGCTTTGCAGCTTTTCCTATTAACTGTCTCTTTCTCTCTGGTCCTAGACACCAGGCAGTTACCCAGTTTGGATTGTGTGCTTGATGGAGAGAAAGAAGTGCTATGCAGCTGGGAGGTGAGCATGGAGCTGGGTCACTTCATTACCTACCAGCTGGCCTGTCGAAACATCAGCACTGCACTGTAAGTCGAGTGTGACTCTGACACACACCACCTGGTTGAGGCTGAAAGATGCACCCATCCAGTTATCATTCATTCATTGATCTGACCAGTCCTCTCCTACTCCTTTTAATCCCTGCCTCCAGGTCTGAGAGATGCTGCGTGAACCAAACAGTCAATCCTGATCCCAGTGGGACGGTGCTGAGGTACAGCTGCCTTACTGTCGCAGACCCAGCACACCTTGAGCTGGAGCTCCAACCAGCACACAAAGCCAAGACGTTTGAGGCCTACAGACACAGTGAGTGGACACAAGGCAGAAGGCAAAACACTTCCAAGAGAAGAAGAGTTGGGGTTGGGAGGCGGCCATTGCTCAAAGTAGTAGTAGATCTGCCAAATAAAAAACACACAGAGATGATAAAACTGCAGGGAGCTGTGACAAACAGAAGAGCTGGGATGTGATTGGGTGTCCCCACCTAGTGTTTGAATGGCATTACTGCATGACACAAATACTGAATACATTAACCGAATTGCTTTTAGGCCATTTAGGCATTTAAACATGACTTGCTGCTAACTGCTGAACCCTGTGGAGAGTGATTAACCATATTCATGATTTAAAATATCTCGTACTTAAATGGGTTGTTTCATTGTTATCAAAAATGTAAATCTTGCTGTTGCTTTGTAAGGAAGATGATAATACAAAGTCCATGCAGTCATCTCTTGACATACGTAACATTTTCTTGCAATTAAGTTCACGAGACTTTTTTTGAACACAGAGTTGCCAGGTAAACTAAACTTTTACGGTCCATACCTTTGCTGTCTTTCATGCTCTCTATCTTGACTGCCAAACTGCTGTACAGTAAGACACAGAACACTAAACTGTGTCCACTGCACCCACGCTCCCTAATCTGTGTAGAGCATCCTCATCTGATTTATGCTACAAATTAATCCCTTGGTCCACAGTCCAGCCCAACCCACCAAAGGACGTAAAAGTGACAGAGAAAGAATACAGCTGGATGGTGGCATGGACTGAACCAAACACAGCCTCAGTACTGAAACTGTATTATCAGGTCTGCTACTACAGGACACAGGATCCCGTAAGAAACTTTTATTACATTATTACTGTTATTCTAACTGTAAAACTGATTTAGTAATTTAAAAGTAAAGTATCTTAGACATATCCATTAAAAAATATATTTTTTAATGGGACAGTATTTAATGGATTTTATATGCTTTACATTATCAGGGATGTTCTACCATGCTGAACATTTCAGAGGGGTCCAAGTCCGTGACCTTCCAGGGAGTGTCTCTGGCCCCGTCTCAGAAGTACCAGGTCAGAGTGAGGTCACTGGTCATACCTGGAGAAGGTTTCAAGTTCGAGGGAATCCCCTCTGAATGGACTGATCCTGTGGAATGGACCTCGCATGCAGGTACCACATGTTCACAGACTCTGAGATACGCATTTCATTTCACCTGTTATTGCAGGAATGATAATAAATAATTATGTTATTATTTAATTTTTTTACTATTTCTGGAGAAAGTGACCATTTAATCCAGAGGCAAAAAAGTCATCCTCATCATTTCCATTATCATCATCATCATCATCGTCATCATCATCATCATTTATTCTGTTTTCTGCTCCCTGACAGCCCCCTGGTCCCTCACCATGTTAATATATGTTCTCATCAGTGTGCTTGTGGCCACAATCTTCTTAACATTCTACTGCACCATTCCAGCTTGTCAAAGGTACTTCACGCATGTATTCATACTGTGTTTGTGTTGCTTCCTTTCCCTTCATATAAACAGAGCAGAGTACATGCATAATGCAAACAGTGTTGTCAAGTTTAGCCAATAAGTCTAAAGAGTTTAAGCATCAGTGCCTCTCATTGCTTTGCAGCTATGAATGTTTCCATTATGGACAAATATTCCTTTGTAAAGCATGAATGTAGCAGACTAAACCAGATGGCATGCTTCACTTTAATGCCACTGAAAGTTTTATAAATGACAGGTGTGTGTATGTTTTTCATTCTAAATAAAACTCTCTTTACATGATATGTTTTGAACAAACAGAAAGGTAGTCCTGTGGGTGGACTCAGTTCCTTCTCCAGGAAAAAGCAAAATCTTGTCTGAGATCAAGGTGAGACTGGATAATTCTGCAGTATCTAATCGAATTATTTGAATCACTAAATTATTCTGTCTGTGACGTGTGAATCATTGCGTGTTTTTGTGATCCAGTCTGCCACCAGTTGGACCCTCATGCAGACTGAGGACACATCCATCTGCAAAGTGCTGCACTTTGACACCATGTCTACATGGTAACACATTTCGCACTTCACATTTATAGACAAACAACTTCCTCTATCACAGATGAAAACACTGCTGCACCTCCAACAGAGGATATGTATAGAACAGTACTAATGATTCAAGATTGACTATTTTGTGACTCTGAGTAATGCCTGCATGAACTGATGAACTTCTAACCACACTCTGTATCACATAACTAAAACAACTCCCTGATCTTTCTCTCCCCTGTAGCTCCTCAAATGCTTCGCTGTGGCCAACCATGGACACTAACAAAAAGTGTTTGGAGCTGAGCGGGGGCTCCTGGAGCAGCAGTGAGTTGCCCAATCCTGCTGAGAAGGTTAACAGCTATGACACATCCTCCATGAGCTTCAGCGGGCCATACATCTTCTGTCAGGTTAGCTACTCACAGCCACAACCAGGGTCGTTTGACAGGTTTCTGGGTGCTGAACAACATACTGTATAGGAATTTGTAAATTAGCAAATGACAATTACCAAGCTAATGTTATGAAATAATAATTATTAATTAATTTTCAGCCATTAAATTTCATACTGAACAGCAGTGTGTTTATCTGACAGACTCCAGAGCCCAACTGCAAGCCAGTGGTTGTTAAGTGTGAAGAGAAAGAGAAAGAAGAAAAAATCTTACCAGATGGCCCTCCTTCTCCTGTGAATTTTGCCCTTTACGGAGATGGTTATGTGTGTCTACCAAACCGCACCACCTCCAGGTCCACACAGGATCTCGTATCTCACAGCGATGCCAACACAAACAAACACGGACACGACAGCACTGAGCTGGACCAGCAGTGTCCAGATACCAAGTTGGGGCCAGAAAACACATACATCCAGCCTGGCCTCAGCGAGTCCATCCTCAGGGACCAACCTCCAGCTTACACCTCTGAACCTTTCATCCCCTGGCCTCAAAGTGGCACCATTCAGCCCTCTGGGTACTGCCACCTCCCACAGCCTTGATGAGATCAGAAAAGTAACCTGCAACATGCATGGGAAGAGCATATCATATAATATCAAGCAGGACCTATCAAGCTTTCTCGGATGTAACAATTAATCAAGTGTTTTTTTCTTGTGTTTTCGTAAGCTTTACGTTTTATTTTAAACTGCTTATGCTAACCTGTGACAAAAAATACATGTATTAATTTTGAGTTTTTACACATTAGAAAGGACTCTTTTCTTTAGAAGAGCCTTTTTGCTTATTTCACTCTTATCTGACCTGACATCACGTTCGATGTCTGACCAATAGAGGGCAGTAGTGCAATGCAAGTGTGGTATGGACTGCAGTATGGCACACAAAATCATTGTTCCTTAATTAAGGAATGTCAGGATAAAAAAAAAAAAAAAACGAGATCACCTTATAATCTAATATAATCCATGACAGCAGCCCTGCAATTAAGTTTACCGTTGTGAGGCTAAGTGTGTCAAGATTTTTGAGGTTGAGTCTGAAATATTTAGTTCCTTTTTTCCAAAGAATTAAGATAATCTACTGGTTTTGTAGAATTTCTCACAGATCTGAAATGTTTCATACATGATCTAACCACAGACACTTAAGAACTGTGTTGAAATGTTGTCTTTTTTTTATTACTTCCTCCTAATTTTGTGCCTGTCACATCTGAAATAACAGATGAGTGCATTTGCTAACTTCCCTGTTCGCTGCAGTCATGTACAGTATGCATGTTTGCACAAAAGTTGGGACCTTGTTGTCAATGTAGCCTATGTGTTGCTGAATGTATATATGCAGTACCGTGTGTTATCAACATAGCAATGTGCCAATACTGCTGTGCTAAGAGGCACCATGCAACCACAAGTATTTAGTTAAATGAGGCCTGCAAAGACATTTGAAATGAAGGACAAGGTACTGAAAATATGTTAAAGCTAAACCTGAAGATATAAAATTTGCAGGTATGTTATGATGTCAGTAATAGACCTGAATGAATAACCTAAGTTTGCAATATTTTCTGTGCACTTTTGTACTGTGATATACTGTTTTTTGTCTTATGTTTTATTAATGGTTTACACAGCTGTTCTCACCACAAACCAATACATACAAACATAAAGAAAGACAGAGAGCAGAAACAACAGTGAAGTTGAGAGAAATTGTTTCTAAAGTCTTCACGCTGGTACACAAACTGTGTAACAGATGTTATACTATAAAGGTTATAATGGCTTAACGGTATGCTTTTTTCATGCTGCTTACTTTATTCAAAAGGTCAATTCCACAGAACTGATGTGATACTGCTATTTAAAAAAATACTGCACTGTGGATAATCTTCGTGTTTGAGGAAATACATTTTATTTTGACAAAATAACTAACTGGAATTAATTTGTGGTTTGCTGGATGTCTGTCGGTCTAACTGCTAACTATTAAAACTGAAATTAATATAATTAATTAATTTCCAATTTAATAACATTAAGTGATACCAATGGCGTCAAAAGCTGAGATGACAGCTACAAAGAACTGCTAAGCTAGGTGTCTTTAGCAGGTATATATAGACTATAGCTGGGTGTTTGTTTATCATCGTGATGTAGCTGAGGTTAAATGAATTACTAAGATGTCAGTTTGTCAGTTCTTTAAAATTTGTCTAATACAAATTACAACATTTTTTAAGTATTTCTCAGGTAAATTTAGCTTTAGTTTAGCCTTTGTTTTCTATGGGTAGCTGTGGCTATCTCACCAACTGGCATATAGCCCAGCATTTAGCCTTGTAGTTGGCTGTTCCTCTGCGGTAGAGAGAGTAAGTCAGCTTTGGTTTAAGCTTTGTTTTGCAGGTAATGCATTTAAAAGATTTTTACAGAAATTATATGTTTATGAACATTTGCAAAAAAAATATTTTGGCCAAATACAATCTACAGTTAGTGTTTTGCCTTTGTAAGGCCCTAACTTAGCATTAGCACCTACTGTATTTTAGCTGTTGTCCATTATACTTAACTTTCTGTCCCTCTTTCTGTCTCTGTCTCTAATGCACAAAGTGTACACATGCGAGAGATTTATAATGACACAAAGTCCTCACATGCAAAGCTATGACAAACAAATCAGTTTCTGTTCCTCATCATCTCAAAAATTGTTTTGTCCATTGGCACAGATTCTGTGTAACAGGGTATTTCTTAATTTCTTGCACATTTGGTAACCTGGGTACATCACCAGTGCGTGTCTATATTTGTTAACAGGTGCAAAATTTTCAAGTAAGACGTTTCTATATCGATATCACTGAGTTTGCAGAGCTGTGTGAGGACCATCTCTCTCTTCCTCACATGCACACACACTTTCACAGCATTATCTAATTTATTGTTCTGTTTATCTACACATCTGTCTAGCCCGACGGGGTTGTACACAGTATTCAGGGTTTGTCAGTTTCTGGAAACAGGTGTGCGTGTGTAATGCACACAGTATGCGGTGTGCAAGCATGCATGACATTACTGTAAAACATTTATATCATGAACATATTGTGCTTGAACGATGCAAAAGTCTTTCTTGTCTCTGCGGAGAGAACACAATGCTGGAATTCCAGGCATGCTGATATCGACTTCCTGTGTTTTCAGCCCATCGCTAGGTACAGCTTCCTGTCTGATGAGGCTGAGGAGCATTTTGACATGCTGAGCCTGAGTCACGGTGCCCGCAAAAGCACTAATGCGCTTGCCTCTTTGGCCTTGACCATGGTGGTGGAAGGGGAGGGGACGGTGATTTGATGTGTTTTCCCAGCATTCTTGACTTTTTCAGATGTTCTGCTCCAAAAACAGTCACTTTCCTCAGTCTCACAGTGTCTGTCGAAAAGCTATTGTTCCCTGGAGGAGGAGGAGGAGGAGGAGGAGGAGGAGGAGGGGGGTGCTTTGGTGGAGTTAGTGTGTGAGTGAGTGAACAAGTGACAGACTCATATTGATCCTCATCATTGAAAAGCAAAAACAGAGGAACAGATAAGGATAAAGGTGCGGGTTGATGGAAACACCAGTGTTAGTGTGTATGCACTTGATGACGGGGTAGTTGTGTGGTCATCTGTGTACAGCATGTCCCTGTCCTTTGTCGTACATAAAAACAGGAAAATAAAAGTGCTGGAAGGTGTAGGGAGTGCGTGGCGCCACACGGATGCTTGTGTAACCTCCTGTTCAAAGGCCTCCTGTTTCCTCACTAGTGTACATCGGGGAATCCAGGCCATACTAAAACACAGACAGTTATGACGAAGATGTGTCTTCTAAAGCAGTCTGGACAGTTAGACACTTTTTATCAGGGCAGTGTAATGTCACCCTGTTGTTGTTTGCTTTCTATACTATAGTACTATATTTTCTTATCATTATGAGACAGAGTGAGTGATTATGACACAAGTGGGGAAGACACAGGTGGAAACAACCTTGCTATACATCCATGTGCATGTCCAAATGTTAACACGTCCTCTGTAAGTCTGGCAGTTTAAAGAAATTAGGCTTAATGACCCTAATTACATGCTTTCTCATTGATGTTTAAAAATGTCCATTTTTACAGTGTAACATGGCGGGTGTCTCCTGCCCTCCCATCAACGAGACGAGACAGGATGAAAGAGTAGAATCTAAACAGGCTTTTAATTAAATAACACTAAAGCTGCTCCCGTTCTGCATGGATGCACATTCCCAGAGGTCCACCACATGTTTAAATCCCTGGTTTCACACACACAAACCAGCTTCCATCACTTAAGGGGACATTGCATTCATTAATTCTCTAGAGACTTAAACCAAGTCTTAACCTTAAAAGTTAATGATTTGTGTTATGGAGACATGTGTTTTGTCAAAAGGACATAAGGAGACAAGTCCCCATAATGTGACTGTGTGAGCAAATTTATGTCCCTTACAACACAAGTAAACATTGGTATGCTCTGGCTGAACTGCCTGTCGGTTGCTGGAAACCTCCTCACGTACACCTGTCCAGTGTTGAAATTGGCAGGGCTGCATCCAACAATTTTTGTTACTTTCTAAAACCTGCAACCAGCTTTGTATGAGAGAGAGGAGAGCCAGGGTTCAAACTTTCTCTCAGCCTCTCGTTTCATTCCGTGGACAGCTATTTCTGGCACTTTTTGGATGTGCAATCAAGTTTCCAGGAAAGATCATTTGAAAATATGTGCCATTATTCCCATATCTATATGATTATTGTGTTTTTGCTTGTGCCTAGTCCCACATTTCCCTGTGTTGGAGTGTGAATCTATAAAGACTTTTGTCTTCAGGGGCCAGGAAGGAGTTTGATGTGATGAGGTGACAGTGCTTGACAGGTCCCAGAGGAGAGTGACAGTCCTTTGAATGACAGGGCTTTATTTACATTATATTATTACTGAGTTCTTAGGATTTTAAAAGTTATATTATTCAGTGATTCTATTGTGCACCCGTGCTCATGGCAACCCAAGGAAAAGATCACCAGTAAAAACCAGTGTACTTATCTTAACTGGATTTGATTGAAAGTAACTAATATTAATGGTTGGGTTATGGTTTGTCTGGAGTTTGTTCTTTGGTTATTGTTCATCTGGTCATGATGGGTCATTATATTGTTCCAGTGGTTGTTTGCTAGTTAGATAACAGTGTTGTTAAGACCCAACAAGCCTTATCATCCTTTAAGGTCACTCAGTCAGCTATGAACCATCCCATGTCTTTAGTCACATTCTCTAGTCCCTCAGAGACACTCCCACACTGTCATGGTGGTTGACCCCTGTGTGTGTTTGTCACAGTCAACAGGCCTCCAGCCACATCTCTTCTCCGTTCTTGTTCGAAGTCCGTGGGGGGTGGGGAGCAGCTCAGACACCCATGGAAAAACAGGCATCCCACCTTGATGCTGAATTTGGAGATGGTCTGCTGTTTAGAAGTGGTACATCCGTGTGGGATTGACAGTGGGGCAACGGGAAGTAATGCCTTATTACCTGAACACACACTGAGTTTAAGGAGGATTGAGGATAAAACACATGCTAGACAGATACATTAATATGAAATCAAGCCTAGTGATTTATGTAGATTTTATAAAGACAACAAACAAAGCTCTTTAAGCCTAAAATGCATTAAGATCATAATTACATCTACATACTCTAAAGATGGCTTAAATGTGAGAACATTAGCATTTACTGTGCCTCAAAGCCATTCCACGTATGATTCCATTTAGACAAGAGAGCAGATGACTTCTTGACTCCATATTTAGCAAACACAGCAATGCAGCTGACTGCTGAGTTGGGGAGTTTTCGCAGCCAAGAGTCAAGTGGGTAAATGTGAAAAACAAACCATCAAGTCAGTGTGTGCCAGAGTTCACCTACAGTACATCAACACCCACTGTTTCTTTTCAGTCTCTATTGTCAGATTGAACAAACCTCACTGCACATCATTGGGACTAACACTCAATACGAGACAGAACACTTAAGGAGTCAATATGATGTTTATAGAGAGTTGAAGATGCACTGTGTAGATGTGACATGCCAAACAAGCTTAATAAGTAAATCACCTGGGCTCACGACGTGGTAAGAAAGTCAGTCCTGTACGCACGGTATACAGCTAAACTATAAATGGCACATAGAAATAAAGGTAAAAAAAAAACAAAACAAAACAAAACCTAAGTATCTCAGACTAAAGGGATAAGCCTAAATTGTCTCCAACCTTGAATGTTTTTAAGTAAACTGTCATGTGAATGGGCAGTGACTTTGGAGTCACTGGAGCCTTTGTACATCACACATTAAGTTAGGTTTGTTTTTAGCCATGCTAGGCTTTATGGATGACAGCGTTAGTCTGTCAGTTGGTTGGGCCACCACTCTGGTCCAGACTGAAATAGCTTAAAAAGTACTGGGTGGATTACCGTGGCATTTTGAACAGATATGCATGGAGCCAAGAATAAATCCTAATCCTAGCTTTGGTGATTATCTGACTCCTGATTCCTCTAGCACAACCATAAGGGTGACATTTTTGGACAACTCCTGGATTGATTTTTGTGACATACATTCATATCCCCATCGGCATGGACTGTAAAAACGTGACTCTTTCACACGATGGTAAACTTTTAGTTTAGCACCATCAATAGTCAAAATTTGAATTTGCACAACCTTTTTTTTTTAACTAAATACTTGCGAAACTAATAGCTTCCCCATCAACCTCAGCTGTTAGCTTTCTAACAGGCTACAGTAAATATCATAAGTGTTGAGCAGCAGCGTGTTAGCTTTGCCTCTGTGAGCATGTTAGCATTGGCTGACACAGAGCAGTTGGTACAATCATAGCACGACTCAAACGTCCGCACACGGTCAACGAGGACCTTCATGGACATGGGCAGGTGATTAAATTTACGTCACATAGACCCATGCGGACAGGTGGAAACAGAAATCAATGGGCCATTAGTCTTTAGTCTAAGCAACAGCTGATGGCCCAAAGACAGTTGCACATTTTTAACGAAACATAGGAGTTTTAGAGCAAAATTCATGGCTATAGAGGAAAGGAAGAACGGTAAGAAGGAATAAAAACACAAAACAATGTAGATGTAAGCACATTAGCTTCTTATACCCATATGAAAATAGCATTAGGTGGTGACGTTATCACAAACATTCCTTTTTTTCATCGTAACTCATAATAAAACAAATCAGTAACAGTTGTAAGTTCACGTGAAGGACATACAAGACATGTTTTTCAATAACTTAAGATGTTTGGTTGATTATGGATTATTGGATACCAAATAGCATCACCAGTGTGTTTCTGTCTGTTGTTTCTAATGGAAATATACAAAAACGATCTACATTTGCAACGTTTGCTGTCTTTTTAAGTGACTAGCCATTGATTTATTTTGACCGTTTCAGTTTCCTGTAAATTAAATGTCCAAAACAATGTGTTGTAGATTAATAAAGCAAATACAGGGGCAGTTCAAGAAAATGTGTTGTAGATAGGTGCTTCTTTCCCCTCCTCACAGTTTTAAAAAGGAATGTGGTTGTTTCTGCCAGAATGTCATTGGTGGAAAAAAGATGTCTCTCCATCAAAGATACAGAAAGAGACAGAGAGAAACAGATATATGCTCCCACATGAGTATTGAGATGCATGACAGAAGTGTAGGTGTGGGCACAAGCCCATACGCACACTACACCACACACTTAAGCATACAAAACAAACACACATGCACACATCATTTTGACACAGAAGTGAAAACACTGCATGACACTGGGAGGTCCCAGAAGGTTTTTTTCACACTTGTTTGTTGTCTCTGATTGAACCACCCAGTCATCATGACAGACTACATGTTTTATCTCAACTACAACTTGTTCGCAGTATTTCTATAGAGGGTTAATCCACAGTAATGGTAGAGATAAATAAATAAGAAAAAAATGCACACAGTCAGGTGTAACGCTATCACCTCGTATTCAGATAGCACCTTGATCTTTTTTCTTCACACCTGTGATGAGATTATAAAACAAAGAAATCTCACTAATCTGACATTTTATTTAGTTTTTGTTCTCTAATCACATCTGTGTAATTCCAGTGTTTGCAATGAGTTAAATATAATTAAATATGGTTAAAGAGAGAGCATCACTGTTTTAATGAGTCAATAAAGGATATCAGGCCATGGCACGGTAAATCTGCACAGCTTTATCTTCCCAACATAGTCAACACTGAGCCCTAAATATGTGTGTACTATCACACATGGAAATACTGGTCATTCTAGTCCAATCACTGTCTATCAGTTGTCATTGATGATTGTCTCTTGAGGAGTTATGTCCATTTTTATGTCCACTTTTCCACCAAACGCACTTCATAGTCCAGTCTGACTGTCATTATCACAAAGTCAAGTCTTTCAGCAACAAACTTTGTCATTTAAACCCCATATAAACTCGGTTTTGTCAATATATAAGTGCAGGTTCTCTCTGTTGATATCAAAACATGGTTCCAAGTAGAGTTTTTGAAATTGCACTATTATCCACAGTTCTACAGCGATGCAGTATCAGTTCTTCAAATGTTCTGTGCTTCCACCCATTTTGTCAGTCTCCAGGTGCCACTTGTTACTTCATACCAGCAACTGTCGTTGTAGAGGCAAGTGTTCTCTTTAAAAAGAAAAAAAGAAGGTCCACCTTTTATTTATATTCCACTTTCCTCTCACCCTCCTC
This sequence comes from Toxotes lorentzi, assembly GCA_037833715.1. NCBI lineage: Eukaryota > Metazoa > Chordata > Actinopteri > Toxotidae > Toxotes > Toxotes lorentzi. The sequence goes on from JBBMJY010000010.1 coordinate 14,723,226, forward strand.
TTTCTCCATTCAGGTGTACTTACAGGTTCACCAGACAGTCATTAGTAGTGTTACTGAGGAGATCTCACAGGACGAGCAGGTTACTGAATGAATGAATAAATACTTGTATGAAGGGAGTCACTCTGCTTCACCTCTGGATTATCCATAAAAATACACCAAGTTCACGTTGTGTCCCTGAGGAGGGAAATATAAGAGGGCAACCTTTAAACTTCACTTCAGTTCTCCACAGTTTTACATTCACTGATTCAGAAATGATTGGTTCATAATTCATTCATTCATTCTTATTTTACTGATGTTCCGTGAAACACTCACCTGGTTTTATTTTAGTTCTACATTAGCATTGCTCTCATAGCTGCCTTGCTGATCCGTTTGCGATTCTTCCTCATCCTTCTCCTTGTATGATTTGGACGAGCTGGGGGTCTGGGGCCTGCTGGAGCTGAGGGCTTTCGTGTGGTAGTTGTAGATGTTGTTGTCTCTGTAAAACAGAAATTAGATGTTACAGGAAACATCTAAAAAGGAAAATTAAAAAGAAAGAAATTGACCAAAACATCTTATTGAGAACAGGCAATAAGATAATTTAACCACATCATTTTAGTCTGACAAGTATTTATCTCTGTGTTTTTATTACTGTTTCTGTTACCTGGTTTCTGCGTTGTTGTTTGCAGATGATGATGTTTACCATGCAGGTGATGTTGACCATCTAACCCCTTTTCTTTCTGCCTTTCCTCTTCTTCTCGTTCCATCTGCTGCTGTTTCAGTATCTCCTTCTCTTGGTCCAACCTCTTGTGGAGGAGTAAAAGCTCCTTTTTCTCCTCCTCCAGTTTTGCCTCCTCAATCTGTAAAATCCTCTCTTCCTCTGGAGTCTCGTTCTCTCTGCGTCTCGCCTGCTCTCGAGGTTCTGGATTTGGCTCCTTGGTGGGTCGGAACCTGCTCCCAACTCTCTCACTGATGAGTTCCTCAGTAGGAATGAATTTGGCTTGAGGACTCTGAGTAACAGGCTGAGGGATACCACTCATGTGACTCTTTGTAAATTTTGATTTGTCATCTTGAAATAATGGGCTGTGTGTTTGTGTGTCTTTGTCCCGGCCCCCATTTCCCTCATTAACTTCCCCTTCTGTACTGTTGAGCAGCAACCCATTCCCGCCTTCTACCAACTTGTTCTTATCGTCAACACCAACATCATCCACTGAGGAAACAGTCTTGTTGCCTGAGATCCTACCATCCTTCCTCTGCACATTCTCAGGATTCTCAGTCTCATGGAGCCTGCTGGAGTTATGTGCCCAGTGTGGGGTAAAAAGAGTAGCTTCTCCGGACCGAGATGTGCCCTCCCCAGCCAGACTGTACCCTTCTCCAGGCTGACTGAAGGTGTCTCCTCTGGGGCTCCAGTGCTGCTCCAGGAGATCCTCTAGGTGGGCTCTCTGGTTCTGTTTCAGCTCATCCCACTGGTGGAGTTCATCCTTGGAGTGCATCTTAACCTTTGACGACAAAATTCAGTTCAGCTCCATCGGGTATAGTTCATCTCAGTTTTGTCCATTTACTATTAGTGTTGATGAGTAAATATTCCACATGCTGTGTACTAATCGTATTTTTCAATGTATTTATTATCTAATGTTAAAGATCCAAACCCAGTCTTTAAAATCAACTCACAGCGTTATTACCGCATTAATCAACAATAAAGGCTTGAGAACCATGTCAACTTTTGTGTTTTTAGTTATAGCATCCCCCAAACAACAGAAAGCATGTGAATCTACGTATACACTGTACCTGTCCCTGTCCGTGTTCTTGGCTGAGCGTCTGGTTTCGATGCTGGTGGCTGTGCTGTCTGCGAGATGATTTTTTCTTGTGCACTGGAGGACGAGGCGCGGGCTGACATCGGCACTCCACGTGATCCACCACTGACACCACTGCTTTGGCGTAAGTTGGTCTTTTATTTATGTATTCTATCTTCATGACCTGGAGAGGTTAAAAAAAGAATTAGCAGTATAACACAAACACAGTGAAGTCTTCATTTTCACTCTTGACGAAATGCGTGTGTTTTGACATTCATGTTTTGTATGTATATTTGTGTGCGTGTGGTTGTTTACCTGCAAGTATCTTGTGTGTGTAACAACGGGGACACACTGCAGGCTCTTGGTGTTGCAGCAGCCAGAGCATCGCTGCACCTCAACGCAAGGTGGCCATAACAAGAAGTTAGCATTGCTACGGTCCAACATCGCCCTGGTGACCTCAACCACCTCTGTACGTACTTTACAAAGAGCCTGCTGAGCCGGCTGGGCGTCTGAGGAATGAGATATGACAGAGTATGAGTATGACTGGTAGTACTGGTGTTCGCATTAGAATGAGCGTTAGTATTTAAAACTTACTGCAATGTACAAAATACCTTTTATTCTGCTTTCACCATTAAAAACCACCTTCCCTTTGTGTACGTGTTAAACCAGTAAAAGAACAATTAAAATGCACATCAAGCTCCTTGTGAAATCTAACCCCCCCCCAAGCTGCTAGGAGATGAGCGTCTCACAAATATGAGAAGCCTAATTACTTCCAATGCTATTAAGCTTGCTCATTCATCCAAATAAGAACAAGTTAATTCATGGCATAGAACAATGTGAGCTCTCATCGCTGAAGCCCCACTTACTGGCTATGACTTATGCAGCTCACCTACAACTATTCTGTATTAGCACCACAGCATCCAGTGCAGCCTGTTCCTAGCTGCTGCAGAGCATAAACAAGCAAGGCGGATTATAAAATTAAACTCATGCATTTCAAATGAGTAGATATGCCATGGCTTCTTCTAATCAGCCTTGTATTGGTTTGAAACATGAGGGACTTTCATTACACTGTGCTTGACAAACACACACTGTACAATGAGACTGTTCTGCTTCGCTGCAGTTTGCATACAAGGACACGTATAAGATACTGGGCATACTTTACACAAGGATTAATGTAAGGCCATTAGTATCTCCTCATGCTAGAGGGAATCCAGACTGCTGTAGATTGATGTCTAGGAATTTAGACATATGCTTTATCATGATAGTGGGAAAAAGGTTAATGGGAAGGATTTTACCGTGTCACTAAAACCATACTTGTCACATAAATCAACTCCAAGGACGGCTGTATAAACACACTCCCAGTCCTACGCTAATGAGGATGGAGTACTTTTACATTCATGAGGAAAATCAGGAATTCTCCATGCCAGTACTACTACCTCCTATTAACCTATTTTGGAGTAGGAATAAGCAAACATTTACACCCACAAACTGATGCGTTTATTATCAGCCATGCTCTGACAATGCTTTTTTTTATCTAAAGAAGCCATATGAGAGTAATAGCAGTCTCTTTTCCCTGATATAAAATAAATTTACTTTGCGAGCACAACAAGACTAAATTCACTTCAGACTTCTAAATAAGACTCTAGAAGAAAAAAAAGGGGAGGAGGCTCACCCAGGCTCCTTGGTAGCCTGTGACCTCCATTGGCTGCAGAAGTCCCATCCTCCTCATCTGAGACAAGACAGTAAACAAATACAGCATTTGACTAAACATGGCAACTGATTTCTGCACAGTCAGTTTTTGGCATGTGGTGTACATTTTATTCTAAGGCCTTCTAGCGCCCTCTGCATGTGTGGCGATAAAACATGAGCCCATGTCATTGCACGTGGGTGTGTAAATGTGAGCGTGCACAAGAAGTCAGAAAGAGAGAGGGAGAAACAAAGAGGGTGTGGGGGTAGTTAATGTCACATGTGAGTGTGCATGTGAGCACAGAGGGTGAGAAACAGAGACACAGACCTAATTAAAGTTAGTTAGTATTGTGTTATTGTGCTGCTGTTGACAGGAAACATCATGTACCGTATGTCTACACTGGCATCTTTTTAGGAAGTAAGAAAATGTTTTTGATTGATGGCGTAGCATCTTGCGCTTTATTTTGAAAGGCCCTCATAACTACAATTGGTTACATTTAATTGGTTACATTTAGTGATAAAGTTCAAATTAGTTCTGTTTTTGTTACGGTTTAACATGCTGTTGCAGTTAAGTAAGAATGTGAAACTGTGTTAGGATCCACAATGACACCCATATACTGAATCTGCTTTCAGCGTATGTAACAATTATAGAGGAGAGCTCTGATCTTTACCTACGGAGTCAGAGAGCAGCAGCAGCTGAAGGTCCTCTATGGAGGAGATGGGGCTGTTTCTAACCAGCTCCACCAGGGCTGCTGGCAGAGGGTCCCCCTGAAACACATAAATATATATAAGTTAATATAGAGACCAGCGAAATAAGATATTGAACATGATTAAGGGAAAGGAGGAAAAGACAATGACACATAAGCTTTTAGAAACATTTTTCAGCAGAGGACATGACTATAAGAATAGCTATTTGAGAAGTTCCCACCCTTCTGCATCCTACAATAGGTATTAGAGTTTTCCAAAGAATTCTTCTGAGGAAATGGAACAACACTGCAGCACTTAAACACCAGCTACACTACTGCACCTTCTGCGCAATTTAGGAATATATCACTCAGCGAAAAGGTAATCCTCTTTTATGTTTATTAATAGATAGTGGAGTTTTATTGTGTAGAGGCGTAAATAATATCAAGTTTGGTTCCACAGGCAATAGAAACTTTCATTTCTGGTTTTGCTGATAATAAAACATGATAACACTTTATTTATTTATTTAACTTTATCCTTGAAGAACGTGCACTTGACTAAATATTTCCATACCACCACCAACAAAACTGAGCAACAGCTCTACATTGTCTTTCTATGGACTGACTGTGGGTTTAACCCCCCCAAGCCATTAATGGGCAAGAGAGCCTGGAGTTGGAGGGGGGGGTTACGGGAGTATTAACCAAAGCAGACACACAATGGTCACTAAGAGCAGGGTGAATGACTATTGGCGTTGTGTCTTCTCATCTGCTAACATTTAGGGGTCAAAGGAGCCAGGAAGGAGTCAGGAAGTGGGGGGAAGGAGTGATACAGAGAAGAGGAGAGAAGAGAGAAGAGGGATAATAGATGAATCAAAAGACGGGTTAAAATGGACAAGGATCAGACATGGGTCGACACACTTCCTCGCACTGTTTTAAATGCGGTGGATGTGCTTCATTTGTTTTGCAGTCTCACGGTGAGATGAACCAATGAAGATGATCTCAAGGGAGCAAATGTGATCTGGTTTATGTATGTAACTGTCTTATAATTAACATACATCAACATCTGGAAATATGCAATATTTGTAATGTTGTACACACAATTTTTAAAATAGAGATTCATTTTACACTGCGAGTCCAGTCCAGTGTGCACTTCCATTTAGGTTCTGGAGAATATAATGAATCCCGATGGGAAGCAGGTTTTAGCCAAAGGAAGTAGCCATCCATGCATGAAAATGTATTCTCACCCTGCCCATACTGTATGCCACTGACTTTCCCCCATTGTTGGCTGGCTTTTCATAGAGTCAAATTATCCAGCAGGGAAATGCCTGCTGTATTACTCTTACATCTCCGTTGCAGAACCACCGATGCCCCTGAGGAGTCATCATGATTATTTCCTCCCTTTGCCGTCGGAGTAAACCTGCCTGCTTGGCTAATTGTGTCCGATGTTAATTATAGGATGTGTGCCTTTGTTCACAGTGGTGCCTGCTGTCATGACGATTTGTGTCTAAGCAGGAAATGTTAAATAAACACTTAGGTTCTGATAAACAAAACAGATGTAAACAGAATCACACTGGACAGACACAGAGAATAATCACATCAATAATGTTCAATGTGCAACTATGAGGGATGAGTATTTTGATATATTAAATATACCACAATACTCAATAAATAAAAGATATGTCCTGTAACTGAGAACACTACAACACGTATTACACTAACAAGTAAGGATGCAACTAATGCAGATTTACACCATCAAGTTATCTGTCAATTAGTTTGCAATTTATCAATTAATCACTTAGTCTGTAAAACAAAATGTCCATCCCATTTTCCTAAAGCCCAAGGCGATCATATTGCAAGGCATCAAATTGCATATTTTGAAGGACAAACGCCCCCAAACCTAAAAATAATCAGATAAAGATCCAGGAAGAAAAACTGCTAAATTTCATAACTGAGAAGCTGAAACCAGAGAAAGTTTGGCATCTTTTTCTTGAAAAAGGAGCCACAACATTAATGGATTATCGATTATTTTTCTTTCGATTGACTCATCATTTCAGCTGTGCTAAGTCTACTGTCATCCTTCCCTTCAAGAAGCTTTAGGGGCAGCCCATGGTTTTGTAAAAGACAATTAGTTGTCCATAAAATGGCAAATGATTAACTTTATGTTTAAAAAAAAAAAAAAGGTGAAGTCAGTGAATCTAATGCTAATATTTCTCTTAACTTTGAGTCTGTGCAAAGTCTGTCTCATCATTCAGCTGCATCTGGAGCAGTTGGCCTGCTTCAAATAATGGGCTTCTGCTGATGAAGCAAAGACAACGACAGCTGTTAGATTAGGTACTATGATGTTGGCCTCGCGTTTATCTACAGCAACGCACGAGTCTCTCTGCAGTACTACATCTTAGAAACTGTACTGCACAACAGACCTGCTCCCTATAATGTCCGCAGGTATAATGACGTACAAAAGCCTTATGCGGTGCACGTTTTGCCGTTTTACGTTTTTTCAAAAAGCCAAATTTTGACACAATCCAGACCTTATCACCTGAAGCAAGCTCCCACCCCCTGAAGGCCTATTGGACACGTTGAGGAATGCCAGGTACAGGCAGCGGCTGCAGTGGGCAGAGAGGGAACATCTAATCGTAGATAATTAGGGGGGTCGAGTTTGCTGCCGGCGCAGCAGCAGTAGCCACAGCACGCATGTGAGGCTGCACATGTAGTCACTGAAACTATGCCTACACGTGCGCAATACTGGAATGTGTGAATAAATGTGACTTTAATTAATTCCTTTGTTGCAATTTACCTCTGAGTTGGAAAGGCGCCTGGCATAAGATAATGAGGAGTGTGTGTTAGATGAATGTCTGGATTCCTCGTTGGTAGTCCATGGATGAACGTATATGTTCATCATAAGCAGAACTTCATATATAGGCAGGCTTTAAAATGATCACTCACTCTCAAGACAAGATGTGTTTTAAACCCATTCTCTTATGATAATGTTCTTTTTATAAAGCATGTGATTGAACCTTCAGACTCCCTGACTATAACTTTAAAATTAGACATGGGGGAATTCCTGCTTGTATACCTCAAAGCCTTTGTAACATTCTCCCTCTAAAACACCCGGCCTGTCAAATCTGAATTTTCTTTTACATGTGGTGTCTACAGAAGCCATAAAATGAAAAGACGGGCTGCCAACAGGAATTTAAAGTCATCCATCATAGCTATGTTTCTCAAAATCTACCTTTATGTGAAGGTAGGCTACATACAGTACATTCTTTACATTAAGTGGGTTCAATGCATGAAAGGAGGAATAAAACCACTTGTAATCCCAGTTATAATGTTTTACGATTCAGGAGCTTTTCAGTGTAGAGGAATTATATATTACATTAACAGTTCACATCCTGCTATGTTTGTATTTTTCTCTCCTTTTCTATTGATTTTATTTTTAATGACAGGAAATAGTTTCCAACATGTGCAGAAGTTGCTCAGTCCTGGGGGCAAACCATACCACCCCATCTGACTGGATGAGAAACACCAAGCCAAAAGGGTCGTGTCCTCTTTTTTGACTTTTCTAAATGTCCACCTCTCCACGACTGACTTGTTAGTGTATGTTTAAACTCCACTGAGCATCTACTTCTACAGACCTCATATCAGCAAAATAAGCATATGAAGTCTATAGAAGTAAGTTCAGAAAGAAGATAAAATCAGATAAACTGATTTTATCTTTCTTTCTGACTCCATTCAGATATAATCTGGGTTTCTGACCCTGGCAAAAAAAGGCCAAGACTTTGTCACTTATCATCAAGCCACACTTGACCTAGACAAGACCCTTGGTTAAATTTTGTCTTCCTGTTTCACCTCAGCAGATGTCAGACTTTGTCCATTTATCCTCCATATCTCACTACTACCTGCTCTCTTTCATAAGTTTTTAATAAAATTTCATTCAGACAGATTTGCAGTGTAACTTGAAATGGAGCAGCAATGCAGAAGAGGAAAACAGCATGATCATTTTTTCACACCACGACACACCAGCTCATGTCATCTTGTCCCCCAGATACATTTCAATCCAGGCATCAAAATTAGGAAAAAAAAAACTGTCACTGAATGTGGTCTCCCCTCATCTGTGGCAAACATGTGGCCGCCTCTATAGCATGAATCTGCAGTAGGATGGAGCTCACTGACTGATTTACGGCTTTGCTCAACATCTGGAACAGCATCCATGAGTGCACCACTTAACCACGTGGAGCATTCAGCTGTAACAGAGCCTATCATGGCAGACTCTGTTTCCTGGCTCATCACCCACAGAGGAAGACCTCTGCTTGTGTCTGCCCCTGGGCATCCATTCATAACGCCAGTTAATGGGAGGAATAACAGTTATTTTCTGCAAGGATCCCACCACCCCTCTCGGAAGCAGTGAGGGAAAGACTGGCTTTTATTATGAGACTAGGCTGAAGCAGGTGCACTAACTCCAAAGTTATAAAAACCACCTGGGTCTGATTATCGTGTTGGTCTCCGTGTCTTCTATTGTGTTTGTTAAGAGCACATATGCTCCTGATAGTGTTCCTTATCCCTCTTTAAACAATCAAAAATAAAATAAAACAAAATGAAAACGTTAAAAAGACATATTCATTACATGCAGTGTGTTACCTTATTTTTATTTTTCGTTGTAATTCTTAGGAAATATTTGCGACACTGTTTGTAGGATTTAAAGAACATTGTTTAAATTTATCATAGTTAGCATATTACTATGGTTTTCAATAAAACTTTATTGTGGCTTCACGTTTCGCTCTGATATTAGTTTAGTATCTTAATGGTCGTCACAGTAAAGTATCTCCACAAGTTCATCACACTGTGATTGATGCTAACTCACCTCGGCTACGCCAAACCGCAGACACGCCGCCAGCGACACGAGCAGCAGCTGTACCCACGAGCTCATCTTGCTGCCCAGCCTCGAGCCTCTTCGACGGACCGGGCATTTATGGAAGCGCGAGAGTCCCTCTCTCCTCAGCACTGCGCGCGGGTGGGGGGACAGCGGCTTGCCCTGAGGAACTGCGCGCGCGTCGACGGTCTGTCCACACAGTCTCTTGCAGCAGAGATATCCGAGGGACAAGAAGACGAAAGCGCTCGTGCTCGTTTAAAAGAAAAAAAAACACAAGCTTCTTCGTGCTGAATAAATATGAAACCTCCAACTTTTTCTTCAATGTGATGTTCGGTCTTCTCTCTTCAGTTCAATTAGCGCGTAAATATGCGCTTTCGGGCTAAAAGCGCAAATTGATAGCAATAAACGGGATTGACAAAAGACTTGACGACATTTCTAAGCAACAAAGGTCCAAACTTCACGAGGCGAAACTATCCAGGAGAGTTGGAAAGTAGGTAAAATTTAAATTATTCCAAGGATGGCCCGATTCTTGTAAAATACCATAAATTAAAAATCCAATTGACTTCACTTTTCTCCAGCAGTTTTAGTGTCTCTTTAACCGTGACGCGTCCCAAAAGTCCAGCTCACAGGCTGAGCGTCTGAAATAACGTCGCAGGATCAGGACGGTAGTTTGCTGTCCTCTTCTTCCAAGGAGTCTTATCAATAAGCAAAGCTGTGTGGCTCGGTGCGCCTCAGCCCTGGACCTGCCTGATTACGCAGCGGCAGTGGTGATGTTGGTGGTGAGGGGAAGAGCAGATTTCCAAGAGTGTGCTGTTGGTCTGCTCGACAGTATCTCTCTCCCGCCCCCTGCCTGAGGAATGGGTGATAATCTGCGTACAAAGGAGCGACATTAGTCCACAAACAACAGCCTCATAGCAGCTCTGAGCAGCATTTCCTCTGTCCTGAATCATTTATGCAGATATTCCTGAGACGGGGCCAAGAGTCCTGTTTGTTTTGTTTTTTGTTTTTTTTGCCACATGATCTGTTTTCAAATTTTACAGCAGTGTTCATACAGCAAAACCAATTCATTAACTCTGATGGTGTAAAAATGTAGTACGTAAACTCCAGTATTGTACTTAAGGGCAGTTTTGAGGTACTTTACACGAGTGTTTCCATTTTATGCCACTTCAGCTCCACTACATTCATTAAACTGCTACAGTTACTGTTCAAACTAATATGCACATTTAGAATCTAAAGTTAGCTCCACCAAGACAAACTCAATGTGCTTCCTACACATTAGTGCATCAGTATTTATAATCCAGCCATATAATGTATGATACAGACCATTTTCTGCACTGTGACTACTTTAGTTGTGTACTTTCATTTGAGTAAGATTTTAAATGCAGGACTTGGCGTAATGTTTCCACTGCAGTATTGCACAACATTACGCATAACACACTCACTGATATTTTAAAGTTTTACCAGGTGCCCACATATGGTATGGACAAATTCAGGTTTTGATGGACAAATAATTAACAAAATCAACATTTATTAACTGCAAGAAACTTTGCTCTGTAAGTTATAAAGACCGAAGCCAGGCCACGTTTCCACATTCGCAAAAGTTTAAAATGCTCAGTCTACTTAGATTCACTGTTACCACCGAGTTTATGTAAAACAAAAGATGCTTTAAGCAAAGTCAACACTTATGAATAACCCATAACCCTAAATTCGGTCTATTGCATAACAGGCCTTTATGCGGCTACTGTTGCTGGAGAGGTCACAGGGATAGTTGCCATGCCAACTGACTCCTCTTATTACCTCACCATCACCGTTAGCTTGGCTATCAGGAAACAAAAGGTGTTTCTAAATATCACAGGAGTTATTCTCAGACTCCTGACCTTTGACGGTCACTCATGTTTAGGTAACATTTTTGAACAATGCCCGACGGTGACTCTGCACGTGCAAACTCAGCTGACCCAGGCCCAAAAACAGTATATCAGCCAGCCAACCCGGTGGTCTTAAAACAACTTATAATATTAGATGACAGGGGAGTAGAGCAGGACAGTATCATGGGAAATGCATTTGGAATGTGAAGTGCAGAGCTGTTCAATATATTCCTGTATTATTTCTGAACGAAGGCATTTTATGAAAGATCCTCATGGTTTCTCGAACAGCACTGTACTATAGCCATGAAGAATGTCCCCTCAGTTACTAAAGTCTTTTCTTCCAGTTCAATCGTGGCCCAGTGAATAATAGGATACCATTGTTTTTCTAACAAGCGTCAATGGAGGAAACAGCATGAGCTATGGAGCTAAATTTACACTGCGTTTCATTTTTGCATGTTTGGCCAAGGCCACTGGCACTATGGGGTAACAGTTGTGACTTAGGATACCAGAATGAAGCAAAATTAAGAGAACAGTGTTAATGCCGAGTGGAATGAATGATCATTGTACATACAGATGTAAAAGTTAACTTGTGTTTCCACTTCTTTTCATGACAAACTCTAAAAGATGAACAATAATGGGTTTTGTACTTGAGCAGAAATACTTGTCATTTTTGTTGATGACTTTTGGTCATTTTTTTGAGGGAGTAAATAATCCAGTACACATGACCATGACAAATACCATGTTAGGCTGATTTATTACAGATTGTGTAATCTTCCTCTAAACCATTAGCTGATTGTAACTTTTGGGTGGAATCGTGTTTGTGTAAAAGACGGTGACAAAATAGGTGTTTAGAACTGTTTGAAATGTTTTTCCACTTTCCTGTCTGTGTTCATTTTACGTCTGTACACGTCAAAACATATTTTGTTTTATGCTCAGGTTGTGGCTCCCAAACCGTGACTGTTTGGTTTCTAAGGAAAAGGGGAAAAGGAGGAGAAGGAAGAGGAGGATGAGGAGGGGGGAGCAGGTTCTTGACTAGAGGTAGGGATTTTCCCACCAGGACCTGCATTCATTTCACACTGTAGCTGACTTTCTATCTCCCTCTCTCTCTCTCTCTCTCTCTCACACACACACACACATACACCTGCGACTGCAACACCTAATCACAATCCCACTGAGGGATGGCCGTCCATTACTCTCTACAGAGGTGACAGCTTAATAAGAATCATTCAAAAAATACTGTATATGCACCTTTACCTAAAGCTCAGTAATGTATGTGTGTGTGTCTGTGCAAAACCACACACTTCAGTCCAGTGAAGTGCTCATAAATGCATGCAAATACACTCTTTCATGCACACACAAACACACAGAGACTCAATGAAATTGCACATGAAGAGCATTCACACACGTTAAAGCATACTTTTGTGTTGAACAAATCACACCCCCTCACATATTGGCTCGCACACACACACACACACACACACACACTCTCAGTGTCCCGAGCTGACAACCGTTTTCAACCGTGAATGGAGGACAGAGGGCCCTCTATGCTTAACAATCGAGTGAGAAATGACAGCACTCGCTCAAATATTTAAGAGCTTTTCAGAAGATCCGGAGAAGGTCACAGCACCCTGAAATAATCTTCGATTTGAACAATGATGGCATTTAATTTCATGCGTTTTTCCGTCGCTGGCTGAAAAGCTTCAGTGGTTAATTTGACGCAGTAATGACATAGTTGGATCCTCCCCTCAGAGGTTAGCTTTTCTAGATAAAAAACATGAATCTACTGTATTTGTGTTGTACAGTGGGCCGTGGATTTGTGTATGTGCACGTGTGTGCTGTTGCCTGCTCGTGTGTGTGTGTATGTGAGTGTGTGCGTGAATGCAGAGGTGCACCTTTGGCTTCTGAGGTGCACATTTGGCTGCTGTCACATGCATCTGAGTCAGGGGGAGAGGCAATTGACCCTCGATTAGTCGTGGGGATAGACTCTCTCCAGCGCGTGTCTCTGAGATAATAGACGATCATGTAGACCAAATGGACTAATGGGAAGTCATTAGTTGGCCCCTTGAGCCTCGAGTATGACCGCTCACCCCAGCTCTCAGGTTTCTCAGACCCAGAGGCAGCTCAAAATGTTCATGTCTCAGCAAGGATCTGTCAGCGGCAGCTAACGAATGAGTCTGAATGAGAGAGAGAGAGAGAGACTGACAGTGAAGAATTGTTGGAATGCCCTCTATTGAAGCAAGGACGGAGAGAGAGGAAGATATAGAAAAGAAAGGCAGACTGAGATATGCAAAGTGGTAGAATTGATTGAAACCCAGAAAAAAAGAAACAAAAATAAATAGCACCAAAGCAGAGTGGAAAGTTATTGGGGTACATTTTTTGATGGAGGAGGAAGCGCTCAGACCTGTAGGTATGTATTATGTTGAAGAGAAAACACAGAGTCAGTTGGTTTCTCTCTTCAAAGGCTCAAAGTGCCTCTGGACTACAGCCAACAGCAGTCCCTCTGATGTTTGCAGCCCTGCTGTTGCAAGTGAGGTTAATTTACAGGCATGTAATTCTCACAGCTGATATGGACTCTTCCAGGTCACATCCTTGACTCTCATGCTAGCCGGTATATTCTTTGTGTGCATGTTTATCAGCAGTTTTATGACCCCGACATAACTGTACCATCATGCTCTGGTGGTAAAATAATGTCTAAACTTCAAATCATTCTTCCATACACAAACATATGGACATGCAAAAAATATCATGCACTAAACCGTGAATCTAATGCAGTCCTTCTCTTCTAACTAAATTGCCTCATGCAGTATTAACATACAGTTATTGACTTTGTTTTTTTTTTGAGTGTCAAAACTGAACCAAAGTATTAGCATTAGTCAGGACATGTTTTCTGGCTGGATTGATTAAAAAAAATAGCCCATGCCTGTCATGTGATTTCATACTTAAACAAAGTCTAAAGGAAAAGATATAAATGTATATTGTGGGAGAAGAACCTGAATCTAAATGGCAAACATGAAAACCAATCCTACTGTTATCATTAATATTGGCATGTGTATGAAATGTCACCGGTGGGACCATCACTGCGCCAAAAATGTTTTGGGAGGTTTAAAACAATTTTTTTTTAATATTTCTGAGCCATCCATTGGCAGGTTTATAGTCATTTATAGACATTTAACAAAATGGATGGAGAAAAAACAGACTGCCAAAAAGAAACATTGAAATGTTATTCTCTCTTCAAGCTTTGCCAAAATGGGGTGTTATGTTCTATTTTCTACAAAGGGCAAAACCAAGCTATTCACAATGTGTCAACATTTCTAACTTTGTTTTATTTGTGTTGGACGAGCATGCTGCTGACGATGACATTATGAAGACACTAACAGATGCAGTGAGGATGGACCACACCACACTGCAGAGAATAAACACCTCCATGAGGAATGCCTGGTTTTGTTCAGCTCCAAGTGGCTGTGTATAGCAACATTCCTCTGCCAGCCTCCCCTCCCTATCCTGGTTCACCGGGGACTTCCCTGCTCTCTACTGTACAAAACTACTCTAATGAATACCACATAGGCCTATTGTACTGTAAATGGTTGTATAATTAATATTAATGTGCACAGGATGCTAGAAAAAATTACCTCTGTCCTTTAAAAGCTGGACTCAACCTTTACATTTATTCTTACTCAAGTTTTATTCTCAAACTTCCTCAGTGTTCCTGAAGAGTATTTCAGTGGAATTTATACTGTCATGCACGGGTTTGAGCATTTATTCTAAAACATGCATGTGTCAACTTGTCATTCAAGTCACGCCCAATGGCAGTGAGCTACTCATTGGCTAGACATTCAGTTTCAAGGGCCAAATTGTAGTGATAAATCAGAAATGCAAACATAAGCGCAGACCTAAACACACAATGTTAAATTTCAAAATCCTTTTTTCATTACATTCTAATTTGTTTGTGTATGTTTTTTAGCTAAGTTAGCAGCATGAGTCAAGTGATGGCAAGGTAATGTTTGCTCAGTTTGTCCACCACTTTTTTCCAGACCGAAATACAACTACGACTGCTGCTATCTAAGAGATTCTGACTCTACTTATGTTATTTACATATAGCCCCAATAAGCTACTTTTGTTGTGTTAAATATATACAGACTGTGACTGGCTCCTTTAAAATTAGCTGAATTGATTTTATTACTGTTACTTTTAGATTTTATTTTGTATTCACAGCTCTGTTATATGAACATATTTGTCTCACTTAACTTTCAGTGTGCAAACAGCCTGGAGAGCAAAGGGAGTGAAAATGAAAAGGGAGAGAGTCACACATGAGGGGGAGCAAAGATTCATCACATAACAAAAATAGAAAGGGAAATAGAATTAGTGAGGGGGGGGGGTGGGGAACAGGATTACAGGTGTATTTGTAACGGTCAGTCTAAAAATGCCTCCTTGAACTCTGTGTCTCTTTTACTGCAAAGACACTGAGCCTCCTCCCAGTTATTCCTGTTTACAAGGTTGCTTCCTGATGATGTTGTACTGAGTGTGTCATGGTCTGTCATCTGGTATTCCTTTCAGAAATCCAAACTCCTGTGCGCACGTGTGTGACTTTATTAGTTGATCGTGTCATTATTAATTGATCCACAGAACCTTTTAATGTTGATTTCAGATAAACACGTTCCTTGTTTCTTATTCACTTCTTATTGAGGATTCCTATTATCACAGCTTTAGTGGCAAGTTCACTTTTCTTCAGCTGCCAGCTGTCCTGTGTGTAGTTTACACATGTTCACATCCTGGCACAGAGGACATGACATTGTTCTATGACACACTGAAGTTACAAATTTGAAATGGCTGATGTGTGTGTACTGCAAGGTCCCAATGGGATCACACACACACACAATACGCACAATAAACCCAAAAACTACTCAGTTAAAAAAAAAAACCCAAATGAGTGCGTTCTTTAGCCTTACGTGGGGAAAAAAAAGAACCATCTGGTTCTTACACTGCTGGTTACTGGATGAAATTTGTTTCACAGTTCGGCTGTTACAGTAGACTCTGTACTGGTCTGCATATATCATATTTTTGTATCACACCAGCTTGTATTAGCAGACGTTAGGTAATGACACCGATAATAACATAGCAACTCAGGGTTAACTCTGCAGGAGGTTAGAGAAGCAATGTTATGTTTTGTTTTGTTGTTGTTTTTTTTTATACCATTTAAGCACCTGCATTAAAAGTCTATATACACACATAGTCAGTAGTAACTATCCCCTATGCGCACCTCAGTATAACATATGACTCTGTATTAGGTCTATTAATCAGAAAATAAAGACTCTAAAGATCCACTAAAAAAGACATAAAATACAAGGTCAAGATAATTTATGTGACCCACCCAGGCTTGACACCTTTGTAATTTGGTAGCACTTCTCTTTGTTTCTTTGCCATGCAGCTGAAAATCCTTAGAGTGCAATAAATTACACAGATGTCAAGCCCTCCTCACTGATTCTTGGAAGGCTTTTGTACAGAGAGAATGTGCACACCTGCATTCACAGCCACACGTACAATATACTGCACCAGCATGCATGTGTTCACAAAGACTGTACATGCACACGTGCCTACAAAACCCTCAGCCATCAATGCATCTGTTCTGCACACACTGCAATAAACACACACACAGACTCTGTCCCTCTGTACAGTATCTCGCACACACTTAGTAGGAAGTTTTAATATGTGTAAGGATTGGACCCTGTAATCAAAACGAACAATCAGACAGGTCCAGACAGCACAGACGTGGAGCTGAGCGAACACAAAACTGCATCCGAAAATGTCTAAAATATCTCTGCCGTACCTGCTTATTACATTTTAGAGGTAATTACTTATCTGATGGATTGGGGGATGGCGAGGGGAGTGAAGGGAAGGAAAAGACCGAACAGTGTCGGCTTGTTGGAGGTAGAAATCCTCTCAAGCAAGAATATACACTTTTATATACAATATGCACACATGAAATTATAGGTACACACATATGAAAATGTGACAAAAAAAATTACAACTATAAAATAAAGGTTTTTACAGGACTACAACACAAATGTAGTGAGGAAAATGGTCAGAAATTACTGGTACAATTAAAATAGAAAACCAGCATGTTGTTAACATCTAGTATATAATGCCATCGGGACAGGTTCAATGATCTGGGCACAGGTAGGCACAGAGGAAAAGGGGAGGAGAAAAGTTGTAGAATAAAAGGACATAATGGTTTAAAAGGGGAGGAGAGGAAATGAGAGGAGTGGTGCTAAATGAGAGGGTGAGACCGAGGTGTTAGTTGTTAAAGAGGTAGGGAGAGTGGAAACGGGGAAATCCAGGCTTTACCTCCCAGAAGACAGGAGTGGGAGGGGTGGAGGGGAATTTGGGGGCGGGGGGGCAAAAAGACGTGCAACTGACTCTCGACTGCCAGCGAGGGTCGTGGAGTACAAATCCACTTGGAGTCTGCTGCAGCAGTGACTTCCAACCCCTCCTACTCCACATACAATGAAAATTGTGTCTGAAAACAATGCCATGAGAGCAGAGACAGAGTGGGAAGAAACTCTGGAGTGGCCCAGTTCAGCTGCATGGCAGCCAGGGAACTGTGTCAAGGATGTGATGTCTGGACTACAATTGACCAGGACTTTTGTGTGCGAGGCCTTATTTCTTAGGAGGGGCCAGTATACGCCTGCATTACTTTGTGACAATCTGCTTATTTGTTGTTTTCTTTCTTTTTTTAACAGATGATAACAGCAACAGTTCATCATAATTCTTTTTTTTTCTTGAGCCACATGACAAAACTATTGTGGTATGTGTCCAGCAATTATCCTGCAGTTTATAGGCAACTTTCAAGGTATAACAACGTGTCTACACAGAAGAGTTTCAGCTGCACCTTTCAGTCGTTCAATCTGCATCTGACAAAACAGATCTGCTCATATTTGCATCAATGCAGGTGCCAATACAGGCTGCATAACTGCTCACCTTTCACTGTACACCTGTAAATGCAACCTGAATCGTATTTTTACGCTCCAAGTGTGTGTCACACCTTCTATGTGTTTCACTATGTACACATAGTGCAACACATTGTACTCTCACACACTGAAAACCCTCCATTGATAGTACCTGGTTAATCATACTGTTGCTGTTTTCTGTGCTGTCTGACTCTAAAAGTGCAAAAAGCGATATGAGACATGAGAGTGGCATCAGCCTCCTCGTTAGCTTAGTTAGTTTAGCTTAGCACAAAGACTGGAAACGGAGAAACAGCTGGTCTGGAAACGAAGCCTTCTGAAAACTCTGAAGGTGTCTTTATTTGGAGCCACAAAACCATACAATTTTTCAAACACACACTCACTAACCAACTTATTCTCTGGCAGCTCAATCATAATGATGCTACGCTGATGTATAAACCGGAACCCTCTTCCCCGGCCTTCTTCCTGGACTCCACATGGCTTCAACAGCAGCTGCTCTACCTCTCTCTCTCTCTCTGTTTAGTTCCCCCTCCTCATCCTGCCTCTCCTCTCCCTCTTCTTCCTCTTCCCTCCTCTGGGTTTGTTTGTTCTCCCTCAGCTCCCAGGTGTTTTCCTGCATGGCTCCATGTTCCGCTGAGCAGAGGGCCGCTTAAGCTCCTCTTCCGTTCTGACTCAGGTACAGTATACTGAAGGCTTCCTCTGGCTGCAATACATAACATACACAATACACAACGCACTAGAGCTAGAGGAATGTTGAACCGTGCATTCCTCTAGCTCTCACTAGTGATGACTTTATGAGTTTCTTTACCAACAAAATAGTAGACATTA
>JBBMJY010000010.1:14741985-14758773 GCA_037833715.1 Toxotes lorentzi
GGCTCTGGGTCTCTGTGAAGCGCTTTGAGACAATTTGATTGTGGAAGGAGCTATATAAATAAAATTGAATTGAAAAATTGAATTGAACTGATCAATACACACACACCTGTGACACAATGTTCACATGTTAAAACGCAGGCCCCCAAAACCCACATACAGTAATCAAATCCACACAGACATGAATCACACAAGATTCATAGTAACAAACACAGAGTACGTCACAGATACGTGCACACACGCGCACGCACACACACACATAGCTACTTCACTTTTCCTCCCTCATCCAACAATAATACAACAAACCTTGCTTCCTGTGCGTGGGGGAACAATAGTAGGATAGCTTTGATGGCCAGAGGTAGTTTGTTGTAGGCACTCCCTTATCAGCCCCAGCATCACCAGATCAGCAACAGATCTTGGCAGGATAGACAGTCTCCTACTGTATGGGACAGCTTTGTCCTGCAGCAGTGTCAGGATGTCAGGACATATGGACACGCAACTATACTAACAGGCAGGACGGAATATAATGGCCTGTGCCACTGTTAAGCTTTATCGTATAGTTTAAACTTGAATATGTTTTCCCTACCTAAACCCCAAATGTAAACTCATACGAATGACAATATTTTAGTATGTAAGTCCAATACACACATGCACACAAGGTTAGAGAATACATATAGTGTTGTGTGGGGGAAATACACAAACATGGACATACAGTATGCACACTCGGACTCAGCCGTTGCATGATGATGAACATCAAACACAAAAAGTAAAGCTTACAAACTTAGCAACTAAAAACACACACACTGTCCTTCTCTCATTTCCCCCTCTGTTGTCTCACTCTCTCCATGTGTATCAATACTTCCACTGATTCAATAGGCCACAGGCGTTACCAGGGTCAGAGCTGTGTTTGGGATATCAGTTGCCCCTGGCAACATCTCTACTGGTCCGCCCCCACATCTTACAAGCAGCCCCTGTCCCCTTTTTGTCCATGCACTGGACTGTATACCCAATGATGCACTGTGTGCGTGTGTGTGTCTCTGTGTTTCACTATGGAGCTCTGGCTGACAGCTGCTGCGTATGGCTGTTCAAGCGTGTGTGTGTGTGAACGACGGCGTGTGTGTCCTGCGTGGGAGAAAGGAGGCGATGAGTCATAGCACACATACCACCAGGACACAACAGCTCCCCCTGTTGTCGGGGCAGGGGAAACCCCAGAGGTGTGGGTGTATTGTCCAGGAGAACAGAGCTGACCCTGACATCATAGGATGTCTCGCTCCTACACCAGTCGGTGGAGAAGGTCGGGGAGGGGGAGGGAGGTGTGGGTTGGCAACAGGTGGAGCCAGTCTTTCTTTCTTTTGGGCAATTTTGTTGTCTCTCTTTCTTTTTTCTTCTCTCTTTGTTTACACATGCACGCAAGTCCAGACTACGACTGCTGAGGGTTCAGGTGATAGCAGAATCCCTCACTCATTCCTGAGTTGTGGTAAAACTTTGATAACTGCAGCTATCATCAGCTATTAACTTTTATGAATGAGCCTCACTGTTAAAAAGTCTCCTTTTTTTTCTGTGGGATTTCGGAAAGAGCACTGACTGAGCTGTGATGCCAAGGGAAGAAAATTCCTCCTATGCTCTGACATCTACTCGCTATGTGTGACTGTTGCTGTGACACTATGCTGACATATCTGTGAGAGCACATTCATTTTTGAATGAAATAGCGTCTGTTCTCTTCTGTAATATGTTATTCTTGATAACGCATTAATCAGAATAATTTGTGAATGTGTTTCAGTTTTCCAGAGTCATCTAAGGTAACATAGACTGCACTTCTCACTAACATAGGGGAATCCAGAAAATGAAATTTGTAGACCATTTTTAAAAATACATTTAAAAAGGCGCATGCTATACTGCAATTTCATGTAGCTGCATCGTTTTAATGAAGTCACCACATGTTGTCATCATGTGTGTTCTCATCCAGGAAACATTAAGTGTTAAGAAGCCTGAACTGTCAACAGGTAAACTTTTGATCCAAATGTGTGATATCAGCAACCCTGTCCGTGTGTGTGTGTGTGTGTGTACTGGATAGAGGGGGTGCGAGAGAGTGTGAAACGGCATGTAACACTCTTCAAGCCTCTGTACCTTTGTAGTACGCCGGCTGGGTTCACTAAACACACATACACACACAAATATACATATATATATACACACACAAGGCCAAGACACACACACATGCATCAACTCATACACTCACTCTCACACATGCACATGTGCACACACGCAGCGGGGAGAGGAAACTGCAACACAATGATAAGGTCTGGGAACACAATGGGCTCAGCAGTGCACAGACAGAAGCCAGGACCAGTTTAGCTCTGAAAGGTCAACAAGCCTCTCCAGGCTTTCATTCAGTTCCCCCAGTTATTATTGTTCAACATTATAATGATTACTCTGATGGCCTTTATTTTGCAAATGTGGGAGCCATCCGGAAATACCAGTGAAATATGAAAATGCAGGCCAGACCGGAGAAGACAGGGGAAAAAAAGGTTACTTATTTTGGAGGGTGAACGTCTTTGACGTCAAGTTTCCCATAGCCTGGCCCAGTCTTGGATTGGACTTCAGGTTCATCAGAGATCTCTGGTGGGCTGCCAGTTTAGTGGACATCTGGTTGTGTCCACACAACAATTCATATTATGATAGTGAATGTACTATCAGACAAAATAATTGAAAGCACTACATATTATTTGGTTTGTCTTCACTGACAAACTAATGTCTGATTAAAATGTACTTGAAAGCTGAAGTGTCCAGTGCTTGGTCTTGGTCCAAGTGCAAGTTGTTTTAACTTTTACTTTGAAGTTTTTGGTCTACAATGAAAATGTTATTATCAACCAACACTCTACAGAGAATATGAACTGATTATTTACTGAAATAATAAAGTTATTCTATAAAGTCCATTCTATGTCTTTAGTCTTTCCCCCCTCAACAGATGAATGTGGAAAAAAGACTTCAAATGTTTGCGAATCCATCCTCCTGAACAGTGAAGCTCTAACATCTGACTGAAGTAACAATAAGCAAAACCCATTTTTGAATTAAACTGAATCACGGATGAGGAACGATGTATTGCTTGTTTGTCATATTAAGTATTGTGAGGCGTTGATAATGACGTCTTTGTTGTCTTACATCACACACATCGAGCCCATGGCGAGTCTTTCTACTGTAACTCTACTGCTGCTGCATCAAGACACCAATTCAGCCCACGAGTGGCGCCGACCTCGAGGGTCCGTCTGAGCGAATGTCTGACTGATCCTCAAAGCGGTAAAGGAGCAGAGCAGGTCACAGCCCACCACAAAATGTCACAGCCCTTACATAATCCCTGCATGTATTTTCTGTCGTCACACACCAGCTATACTCCTCTAATCGCTGTGAGGTCTTCCAAAAAGACAAAAAGGTCAAGACATTAGAGAGGAGAGAATGTCCTGGCAAGCTCGCTTCACATCATGCAAAAGGTTAGTGTGGAGGTTCTGAATTCGGACAATTGGAGTTTTCTTGGGCCTCTCTCTGACCTTGATGCTGATTTATCAATTAAGTCACAGTAAAAAGAAAGTGACCTATGAAGCCATGTGTTCAAATCTGAGACTGGCTTTGTTAAACTGTGGTGAGTGGGCAACTGGTCATTTGGAGCACAACTACGTGACCTCAAAGGGCGGCTCAGCTCACTGTCACAAGTCAAGTCAAGTGACTAATTTGTCAGTTTAGTCCTTTTATATCACATCCGTCACCATTAATGGTAACACTGAGCACAGATAAAGGGTTCTGTAATTTACATTTCACTGTCACCAGTCAAATTAACATAGCATGCCATAAAAAGAGCTTTATTTTATTTTTAATTCACGTTCCATGCCAATAAACCTGACCTCTGCCCAATTACATTTTTCTTTCCTCTGGAAAATGTTTACCAAAGCTCCAAAGCAATGTAGACCTCTGGAGACAAACAAAACTTTAGAAATTGTTGCCAACATCTAAAAACAGCACGATTAAAAACAGAGAACCTCGGCAATGGCAGCCATTTCTTCTAAAACATCAGTTTCTCACGTCTCAAAAACTTATGAAGCCCAAATATAGTTCTGCAGCAGTGGGTTACATGTGAATATCTTCTCCAAACTGGATGAGAATCTGTAATTGAAGAGGTTTGTTTTTGTTGCTATGAGAGGGATACTTTCTACCGAATGAAGATCTGTTTTTCCATGTGTTCGAAAGCAGTAATCTCACCAAAGAGGCAGACAATTGCAGCCTTTTAAGTGCTAATGACTGTTTGCTGGTGTTATAGGCAAACAGTTGGCTGTGGTAATGAGAGACAAAGAAACTCTTTACAGTTCCTCATCTGTTTTTGCACAGGTGTGTGCGAGCCAGACTGACTGTATCGGTGTAGTTTTGCACGTGTGTAACTAAGAAGAAAATAAAATAACAGAAATATGCTTCACATTATTCTTCTAAAGCACCAGAAAATGATAAATAAATAAATAAGCAGATATCAGTTAGGCTCATTTTCCTTGTGCACTATTGGTCTGATGGGGTTCAACGGGTCATCTGCATACAACAGGTATCATTTAAGGACAGCTAAGATGTTAAACATGATCTGATGTAACAGATGCACCATTTGAAAACACTGCAAATTGTTTGAGAAACAACAAAACAAACTTTGCGGCAAAATCCATTTCTGAATAAACAAGAAAGGAAAAAAAAGGACAATATGTCACTGAATCATTTCATATCAGTAACACCTGGATATTAACCAAGGTTGTGTGGTCCTCATATGGTGTTTTAAAAGTCAAAATTGCATCTACTTCAGACCCTCGCCAAGGGTTAGCACTTGTAAGAAGAACGATAAGCTGTACATTAGTAATGGTATGGCCAACCATCCAGTGGTGGCATTCAGTACAATGTTGTCTTCTGCTTTATATGGTTATATAAGATGTGAAGATTACAGTGCCATTTATTGGATTCTTCACAATGCTCCTGCCCGAGACGACAACATTTCTTTAGGCACTGGTAAATAAACATTTTTTAGCAGGCCTTAACATCGCAAAATCTTTATGGAAGCAGTAAAGTACTCTTTATGGAGTATATACCTTTTGAGGTAACACAAGGATTGCTGAGGTTGTTTTGGGGGCAAGGGATGGCCCTACACCTCCAAGGTAAACAGCAGTTCAACATTTTGGCAATAATCCAGGATTATTCCTTGGCCCGACACAAATCCAGGCTTATTCCTTGGCCCGACACAGGAGCCTTGCTGTCACCACAAGCTTGTCGGTCTCTATGCTCAGCTAAGTTAACTGGCTGCAGCTTCACATTTATCATACAAACATGACACTTGGCAAGAAAGTGAATTAGCCTTGTTCTCAAATGTCCAAACTGTCTCTGTGAACATGCAAGCTTTAGGCAAAGTTTTACATGATGCTTCTGGATGGGGTGTTTTTTTTATGAAATATCAAATGCTTGGTGTTTGAGCATCTGGTGCTCCATGGTGATTATTACATGTATCTGGACACACTGAAGGAAGGAAAGTGGCTTGTGTTTGCTAATAAATGTCCAGTGGTTCTGCATCAGTGTGCGTGGATGTAAGTGGGAGGGGAGCCATAGTTCTTTGTCCATGTGCTTTTTGCTCCCTCGTTAAAACCATCTCCAGTCCCCAGCTACCACCCCTCCTTCTTCCCCTGGCTCTCTCTGTCTTGTGCGGTCAACAATAGTCTATTCTGTGCTGTCCCGTGCGAGTGGAAACACACCCAAAGCCAAGGCCACGGTGTGAGGGGAGATTGTTGGGTGGTGGCCAACTGAGAGGGACACTGGCTCGATTCTCGTCTGGGAGCATGGATCCTGCCCCGACAAGAGGGCAGAGGTGGTCTTATTGGTTTGGTCGTAAACTTTAGTGGTCATTTAGCAGAGTGATTCCCCAACCAGGCGTATTTCTGCAGTTGAGGGGTATGTGGAAATATTGTGGAGCTGCTTGACTAATTTGAAAAAAAAAAAAAAATTAGAATATAATATATGTTTTAAACATATATCTGTTAAATGTATATGTTATGCATCGAGTCAGTGGTAAAACCTGAACACCACAATGTGTTCAGAGTGCATGAAGACTAGATCACAAGCCAGCAGAGACATCTAAACAATTACCTAAAAGTAATGGATAAATAACTGAAATTACAAAAGGTGCATAGCTGAAATTAGCTAAAGTAGCTAACTAGCTTTAAAAAAAAAATGGATAAATAACTGAACTTAGCTAAAACTAAAAGATAAATGGGTGGTTTGTTATGGCTAAATGGTTTAAAATGGTAGCAAAAAGTAGTATAAAAGGTGATAAAAACTGTGGAGGAATGGCTGAAAAGGTACATAGCTGAAATTTGCTAAATTAGCTCATTAACAGTTCAGTTGCATGGAAAAATACTGTAACAGTATCCACTTTTATATAATTATCAGCATTAAATATCCAGTTCCATTAAATATCCATGCAAATGAACACATTTGGAACACAGCATAGATCTATAGCATAGATCAGTGTCGCAGGAGGGTAATTATCTCAAAATCTACATAAGTATATAGATGATTAAGTAAGGTAATTAATTGTGTAATGAGCGAATGAATCTATTTTATTATCTAAGCTTTGTCAAGTCATTTCATTGGCCTGTGAACAGACTGTGAAGAGAGTTTGCAAAATGCAGAAGTGAGGGTTCTTACTGGCAAATGGAGCTAGGAGCTATAAAAGACACCAGGGCGATGTATTAATCTCATCCTGCAGTTGTTTATTTAAGTCACCTATATGTGTTTACTGGGAAGGGTACATGAGTTCAAAGGGGTATAAGGGTAAATAAATTAAACAAAAAAAGGTTGGGGGCCACTGATTTAGCAGATATGCCTGTCCCCGTGTATCTGCACGAAAGTAATTTGTTTTCTGTTTTTCACCTACGGTCAGTTTATATCATCTGGTTGTAAGAGCCCCAAAATGTCCCCAACACCCCCACACATATCACAGGATTCCAACACACACACATACTTATACACACCAAGGCTCAGCCACAATACATTCCCTGATCTCAGCTGGGCCACAGGCTGAAGGTCATTCTATCGACCCCCTTTTCTCTATCATGACAATCTGCTCCTAAGGGCCACAGCGGGAACCCCCCCCCCCCCCCCCCACACACTTTGCTGCCTCCTCTGATAAGGCCAGACTCTCTTCATTGTCTGATAACACAAATATGACACACCAACACACCATCTGAGGGTCCCTGTCTGCACCAGCCAGCCTAATTATATAATTATCCCTTGTCTGATTGTGCCTGTGCAGCTGAGACGAGGGAGGGCCTTTGTGTGGCCGGTGGAATGTGGTGTGCTTGGCATTTTTCAGCAAAAGGGCAGCTTTCTGGAAACCACTGCCAAAGGAGAGGAGAGGAGGGTGAGATCACGACTGCTGGTGCCCACTCTTATTTTTCCTCTCTCTTTCTTCTGTCTCTATCACTCAGTTCATCTTTCTGGGACTCTGTTGCTTGTCTCTAAGATCTAGCTCTCTCACTCCTGGACAGTCCCATCTCTCTTCTGCGCCTATCGTTCCTGCACCAACCATTCCTCCCAACAGTTAAGTGCCCGTCCTCTCTAAGAATTCAAGTTTGGCAGATCCAGTTAACTTGCAGATAAAGTGGCCTTTCGATGTGGAATGCGCAGGATTTGGCTTTCCAATGATAAGAGCTGACAGGTCGCTCTATTACAGAGAAGTCGAGCGGCTGAAGGCGACCACTCCGATGTCTGATAGCGGACTTGGAGGCGACTGCTCCGCTGCATGATAGGAAAGCATTGCTATTGTTTCTGCTCAAGAGCTGTTGAGGGGATAACAGAGACGAGAGCACGAGCAGGTGTTAGGAGAGATTACAGCATAGGCCTAGAAAGCATGTCTGCTATTACCTCCTTCTTGAATCAAAGTCAAAAGCAACAAGGGGGGTGTCACATAAACCATGTTCTCTTACACTACAATAGGGGATCCAGACCTTTTTTTGACATTTACATCAAGGGCCTCCCAGTCTTTGCACGTCGCTCCTGGTGGTTTTATGAGTTTAATTACTTTATCAGAAGCCTTTAATACTCCCTAATGAAAACAGCAGGGTTAAGGGTATTTTGGCGCCAAAGCTCTCCCTCTGAATTCTTCTGTACGAGCAGCTGAGTGATTCAAAACATTTTGTCATTTCGATACTGTTAGCCAAGACAAACTGCGCTTTGAAAATGATTCGAAGAATTCACACAATCTGAGGTGAAGTTATGAGTCAGATCCCTCAGATGACTAAATGGACAAACCAAGTTCTCTGGCTTTGAAAGCATCAAAATGCGGTCAACTCTGTCAAATAAGAGAGTTTATGTTGTCAGTAAACAAGTTTGTCAGAGACCCGAGCACTGTTTAACCAAAAGTGTGGGTAGAAAATCTGCATAACGTCTGCAGAAGAAACACTGGTAACTAACAGCGCTTGAGAATTTCCCATAGAATTCCAAGCTGTCCATCTGATCCCTGTGCCCGCTTGTCAAATCCCCCGCCTGGTGATCACACAGCATGGAGTATGTGAAAGAATGCTGTCGAGACATAGCAGGACACTGGGGGCCCAGTAGTCCCATCTCAAACCTCCCTACATGCCCCCCAGTGATTATTTTTTACTGACATCAATTAAAGATAGAAACAAAAGTGAAAATTTGATCACAAAGTGCGAACAAAGACAACAGACAACAGACCCCCAAGACAATGTGTTAAAATAAACAGAGAACTTGGATGAGAGAAACAGTTTTGTATACTGGAGCCAAGAGTAGGACCTCTCCCACTATCAACATTGCTATGAGAGCGTCATTGTTTTGTCCATCTCAAATGTCCCTGACAAATTGTGCTGAATGTAGAACCTCTGTCTAAACTGGAGGCATCTTCCAAAAACATGCTGGCACGGCACCAGAGCTGCATTTTCCCATCAGTGAAATGATCATCAGCCAGCATCGCTCCACAGCGCCCCTGCTGGTCAGTGCTGTTTCTGAAGACGTAAAAGTCATCTTTAGCACGCAGGTAAGATTTTATAATACAGGAAGAATCTATAGTGCTGTAGAGAGCTGATCTTAAGAATAAATCCTCAGAGGAACAGGCGTAGCATGAATTTTGAGTGGTATCATAGAGCTTTGATGATGGATTTTTGCAAATACTTCACAATAAAAGCATTTAAAATGTACCTAAAAGTGCTTAAGTTCTCTGAGTTCTCAATATGCATTATATCACAATGAAACTTTTTTTTTCATTTCCTTCACACCCCCATCCTCCTTTTCTGTTCCCCTTCCTCTGTTGTATTACCCAGCTGTCAGGTGGAGAGTGAGGCTGAAAAAGACCAGACTTTTCCTGGTATTCACTGTCTAGGCACTAATCATGAGGTCATTTTACAATTGGAGGCAAAAAATATATAATATAGAGCATAAGGTGCCAGGCTGAGAAAGGCTTAAGGGGATTTTATTTGGAAAAAAAAATATATGAAGAGATAACAATCCTCGCATGAAAGATTTTTGATATGTGATTGGAGCTGGAATATATTGTTCATTTAAAATTCCATTTTAAGGCCAATATTTGAACAGAGTTCACACTGTGCAGAGTGAATGATAGTTGAATGGTGCCACCGTGTGTTAAAACGTATTCACTACTACATGGGCCAAATCCAGTCCACACAACCTTTTAAGAGCTAAATGATTAATTGATTAGTCGAAAATTTGACAGCTATTTTGATGATCGATTCATTGTTATTGACACTTGAGACAAAGTACATGTTCAGAAGGTTAAATACAGCTTTTATAAAGAGATTCAAATGCTATCAGACAGATCTGTTATTGAATCTTTCAAAATGGCAAATACAAAAATATAATAAATAGCAATATCACTAACTCCCCATTGAGTGACTGAAATACACTAAAGCAACAATGCTGTACTACTGTACAGTTTGATTGAATGTGTACATCATGAATCTAGTGCATTATACCTACTTTAAAGACAATATGGCAACTGTAGGTACAGCCCAAGAGGATGTGTGTGTGTGTGTGTGTGTGTGTGTGTGTGTGTGTGTGTGTGTGTGTGTGTGTGTGCTTTCAGCTGAGTGCATTGGCAGCATAACCATTCATTTCAACTGAGGCAGGGCTGCAGTCATTCCTCAAAGCTTGTTTCTGGACAATGAGGTGGTGGCAGTCGATGTGTCTGAACTCAGCTGCAAAAAGGCCAAACAGGCAGAAGAACAACATGACCAAGGCCCATTCGCACACAGCAGCTCCAGAGGGATAGCCTCTGTTATTGAGAACAGACACTGAGGGAGGGGAAAGCGGTCAAGGTGCACAACGCTAAAGAAACACAGATCGTAAAGGATAAACTAGATAAAATAACATTCATATTAAAATCTGTTTCAATGAGCACAGCTGGAACATGGTGATGAAGGAGTCCTGACAGGGCTGCAGGAATAAAAGATTTGGAAACCACTAAACTAGAGAATGAATAGTTGTGAACTGCAGTTGTGGGTGCAACAATAAGCACATATCCCTTCTGAAATTGTTGAAAAAAACAGAATCTCCTTGTTTTCTCTCTTCAATCAGATGTTCTTTACAGGGATACAAGCATCAGCTTAGCATAAGGAAGGATACTAACGATGACCAGGATGGTACAGAGGATGCAGCAGGTCGCCCTGGCAGGTCCCACCCAGCATCGGTCCTGAGACGGCTGAGCCCGATAAGTTAGAAACAGCTGTACCCAGAAGTAGGCCAGGCCAAGGAAGAAAGCAAGGAATGCTCCCAAAAGGTGAATTCCCATTAAAACTGATTGCTAAGAAGTGAAGGCGGAGATGTTAGTGATCACAGAGTGATAAACAAAAATTCCTTATTATTTCATTATTTATTCACCCGTTTTTGGAAGCTGTTACCTGGAAGTTGCCAGTGACAGAGATCCCCAGGGAGGAGATGAATCCTAAAACAATGCTGGCAGTGTTGGCTTTTCCGTGGTTACCATAGTCCTTAACCTGCTGGAAACGGATCACCACAATCCACAAGGCTGAGAGAGACAGGAAGAAGAGATGGCAAAGAAACCATGTAGAATTATAGATTGAAGCCCTTAAAGAAAGACAAAGTCCCTGTGATCCATTTGTTGGGATGATAACAAATCAAATATGACCACATCAGTCTGCAAACACCAACATCCAATTTGTCAGAGGACAGAACATTTTGTAAAAGCAATTCCTCAATCTGTGCCTAAAAATGACAGAATAAATAAACCAATGTCACTATTTAAAAGCTAATAATAATAATAATAAAACAGGCAAATCTCCAAGACTTCAAAAGGAAACTTGAGCACTACTCCCCTGAATAGTGGAAGCCCTAAAATAATTTGAACAGGTTGCAGGGTGAACAAACCACTGTATGTAGGCACATAGGAACCGGCATAAATATATGTGCCATTACTTAAAACGGAGCAGATGTTGCAGATCTGGGAGAAGAGACAGCTCTGAGGGTTGTATGTGCCACACTGGCTGACGGCAGAAAGAGAAAACAGAATCATTATCATTCAACACTAATATGTTAATTACTGAACTGGCTTGGCTTCGCTATATGTATTTTGGAAAGCCAACAGGGATTTAAAGTTCATTTGGTTAATTTCTCTGTTTATTCCTCATCTTCTCTCAGGACAGAACAGATTTAAACCAACCTGATGTAAGGGACTCCTTCTGTGAGGTTGACTGATCCATTTGTTACAGCTATGGCAAACCTGATGTAAAGAAAACAATTGTATTATGGCTGAATGCATGAGAGATGAAATATTCAGTGGCACTTTAGATTTTTAAAAAGGAGAGAAGCAGACACACGTTGACTCTTCTTTAAAACAACAGACTCATCAGGTGTTTGGCTCAGGAGCATGAGGTTTGTTATGTAATATAAATTGTGTGTTTTTAAACTGTATGTTTTATATATCTGTATTGTGTATCTACTTTATATATGCAATTGAATCCATTGTAGTTATTGTTATCTTCTTATTTTAATAGATTATTCGGTAGGCCCGTCAGTCCAGTTTCAACAAAAGAGGAAAAATGGGGAAAACAAAGTGACAGAGCCGATATTGTGATAAAATTAGTTACAGATCATTCATTCATTCATCTTCTGCACCGCTTAATCCGTCAGGGTCGTGGGGAGCTGGAGCCTATCCCAGCTGACTATGGGCGAGAGGCGGGGTACACCCTGGACTGGTCACCAGTCAATCACAGGGCTGACACACAAAGACAGACAGCCACACACGCACACACTCACACCTATGGGCAATTTAGAGAAGCCAATTAATCTAATGTGCATGTTTTTGGGATTGTGGGAGAAAGCCGGAGTACCCGGAGAGAACCCACGCAGGCACAGTGAGAACATGCAAACTCCGCACAGAAGAGCCCAGACCGGGGTTCGAACCGGTCTGGGCTCTTAGATCATTTATTTGAAAATTATTTCATACTACTACTAAAAATGTATTATGGAAGATTACATTAAAAAAACATTTGAAACACAGAGCACTTCACATTATTAATGTGGTACACATAATTAAGGTTGGAGGGGACCAAACTGAGCCTGGGAAGGGTGTAGAGTTATAAATGTTGTTTGTGGTTTTAAAATGGTGAATACATTTCAAATGATGATGAACTACTGGAGAACAGTAATGTAGTGTTCAGTATAAAATCCATCTGACAGTCTGATGTCAGAGAAGAACCTAAACAAGCGTGCATGTCCTGTCTATTGTCAGATCATAAACAAATTAAAGCCATACATAGATATATACAGTATGTTGTCATTCAAAATTACTGAACAACATACAGCATAAATAATAGAGTGACAAGAAGCTATTCCCCCTTGCAGGTGTGTTCCCACATCAAAAGTTATATGATCTATTATCATAAAAATGTTGTCATTAGGAAATATTTACACTGTAGAGGCATTTAGAGGCAGTAATGTTCTGCAGTATAGAGGTGGAAGGTGTCCAGCAGCTCACCTTTGGATTTGCAGCGTCATTCTGACACTTTTTGGTAGGATTTATAACCCAGAGCCCAGATACAGAACCTCTTTACACATTTTAATTAGAAATTAAGAACACAGTATTTTACTAAACAATATATTTAATGATCTGTCTCGTATTAGCACTGACTCATAATGTGTTTGTTTGGACATTATCCCTCTTTGCTACACTAAGCAACACTCAACATTAAATCTCTATGAAAACACAAAGAACATGCGGAGACAGGAGGGGACTGAACACTCACACAGTCCACATGCCCACAGCGCCGAAGATAGCCATGCCGACGGGGAGCAATGCCCACAGCAACATGTTGCAGAACAGCTGCTGCCTTCTTCATATGGAGGTAAACACACAAAATAAAAGCCATCTCTCCCTTCCAAACCAAGTAATAACTAATGTAAAGATGCAAGATTAAAATATGAACTATATACACTACATAGTAGTGCCATGATAAGGTCAGAGGAACTATGTGTGCAAAAGAGAGACATCTGTACTCACTCTGTGCTGAGGAATGGTTTGCTGATGGTTGAGATACAGAACTTCACGAAAAGTAACTCAGTCCATCCTCAACATTACCATAATGACACTAGTACGTGATGTGAGCTGGGACACTACTGTACTTTGTCCTGAGGTTGCACACATGGAGGGATAAGTCAACTTTATGTCAGACACACACCGGTGGGGCACTATGCTGTAAAATACGGTAATGTGTTTCTATTTAAAGGGGCTGGACTGGACTTTGAGCCAGGTTTTTTTTTTTTTTTTTTTTTTACAACCTCTTGTACTGGTTCCTTCCAATTCAAACAGTGGGTTTCCTCTCCTCAACAGTTTGCCTTTTCCTATCCGTTAACTGAAAACAAAACGCTGAGACTAAACACTCAGAACAAGAGCTTCAATTTCGGTTGATTGTTTTAAATGCCAGTGGCTGAAACTCAGCACTTGGTATCTGTGAATGATTGCAGAATTAATCATGGATGTAAGGTAATAAAGTGATGGATTAATAATTCACCTAAGTACTTTATTAGCTTTTTTTTTTTTTAATGACAAAACACATGGCCCTGGAAGCATGTGACCTTTGGTCCATGTCAATAAAGATGATGGGAACATTGGAACATTACTAACTATATTACCACAATATTATTAATCGTCTTTTGTATGAGTTCTAATTTCATTCAAATTCTTATTCAAATGAAACTGGCAGAAATGAAAATTATGATAAAGAGAAAATACTTCAACGATTGTTCTTTATTGAGGTACAATGCAGCGTTCACCATGGCCACACACCATGATGAAGTCTCTTTCTCTTGGCTTGTATACAATTCAGCGTGTGTGTGTGTGTGTGTCTGTGTGTGTGTGTGTCAGAGCTCAAGTTCAATCTTGACATCCATCTTAGTCTTGTATGGCTCCAACAGGGGACGTACTTCTTCAGACAGGAACCTGGCCACCTTAAAGAGGAGAAGGACACAGAAGAAGGAAAGAAAAGATATTACACCATTACATTACATCATTAGTTTTTACAGATTTAACACCCATGAGAAAAAAAAAAAACCTGAAGATGCTTTCATGTGTATATGTGTAGTTTACACTTACTCAAAAGTAACTCTACTAATAAGGGCAGAGAAGCGGCCAAGAAAAAATATGAGAGACTGTTCTACCTGCTGTGGCGCTCGGCCAATAAAGGTCTTGGGGTCCAGCAGGGCGTCCAGCTGCCCCAGGATGGGGGCGAAGTAGGGGTCGCGCTGGACTCTGGCCAGAAGGTCATTATCACCACCCTCCTGTTTGACCACAGCTGCTGCCTCCTGGGACAGGACGCGGATCTTCTCGTGGCAGTCCTGAAGAAGAGATGAAGCAGTAAGATGAAGACCAGTGTAGAAAGCTGATCTGAATTCATTCGGAGCCGATCCGTGTTCTGTGCCTGGTTCAACGCTAGAGATGGTGAGGATATTCTCGTGACAGCAGGGCCATGATTTATTATCTCAATGCTGACTCACTCACTCAGCAGCATCCCTCGCTGAGTTCTCCCTCCTCCTACCTGTCTGTTTCCTCCAGCCTTCACCATGGCCATAATGATGTTCTCTGTGGCCATGAAGGGAAGCTCATGGCGGATGTGTCTCTCAATGACTTTGGGGTAGACCACCAGTCCCTCTGTGATGTTCTGCAGCGTGCTGAGGATGATGTCCGCTGTAAGGAAGGACTCAGGCAGGGAGATCCTCCTGCAGTGAGTTCAGTATGTAGAGGAGCAGAGGAGCCAGGAAAGAGAAGCCTCTGCATGAGCCATGTCTGCTACTGTTCACAGCTTTTAAGCAATCCAAACAATATCCTGCAATGCATATGCAGAATGATGACAACTTATTATGTGGTAATTGTATGCCTGGGGTTTCTGACCTGTTAGCGCTGTCATCCAGCGTCCTCTCCAGCCACTGGACCGAGGCTGTCTGCAGCGGGTCGGCCATCAGCGCCACCAGATGTCGGGCCAAGCTGCAGCAACGCTCCGCACGCATGGGGTTCCTCTTGTAGGGCATGGCACTGGAACCTGGAGAGGCAAGAGAACATCAGGCTGGTACCTCTGAGGCATGGTTCACATCAGCTCATGTTTCTTGTGAATAGGACCTGAATGATGTTTTCAATATAGACCACAACAATACAATGATTTGTATGTTAGTAAAACGGACTGTGTCTTTACTATTGTAACTTAGATGGTGAGCTGACCACATCTTAAAACAAATTTATACATAAATGCACAGGTTCACTTCTTTTTTCTTGCCACTGTTAATGAGGTTCAGTAATGAATGAACATACCGATCTGCTCTTTCTCAAAAGGCTCCTCAATCTCCTTCAGGTTGGCGAGCAGGCGGATGTCTGTACAGATCTACAGCAGACAGATGCATCAAAAATGATCTTCAGCAAGCTAATGTAAAATGTTCAGTTCTACTTTAAAGGTCAGGTGAAAGGAGCAGGGTTATCACAGTGCTGTACAGATGATCCAACTTCCATTAAAACACCACTAGATGGAGACATTTGTCAATGTGTCTCCAGGTCCTGCGGTCTTTACCTTGTGAACAGTAGCTCCCAAACTGGCCAGGCTGGACAAACAGTCTATGTCCACCTTCCGACTATACGTCTGGCCAGTCACCAGGTATGCTCTGGGTAGGAAGGGAAGAATATCATGAGCGCTGATAAAGCAAACCTCGTTAACCTTTTATGAGGATGAGGATGCGGATGAGGAAGAGGCTGATTCAACTAAATACTGGAAACAGCAGGAGGCTGTCTGTTTAGTACGGAACTTACTTTTTGAAGCCAGCCATCTCTGTCACCATCCTGTCAAGCTCTTCCACCTGGTGGACAAAAGCATGAAAAATGTAAATTGGTAGAATAAAGGAGATCAGATGACAAACTTGCTCAAACTGATGATGATTTGTACCTTGTCATGGTCCCCCTGAAAGAGCTGCAAGAAGCTGGCCTGAGTCCCAGTGGTCCCCTTGACCCCCCTGAAACGAAGATCGTCACGGGCTCTCTGGAGGTTCCGCATGTCCATGGCCACGTCCTGCAGCCACAGACAAGCTCGCTTCCCAACTGTGGTCAACTGGGCAGGCCTGTAGAGAGAGAGAGAGAGAGAGAGAGAGAGAGAGAGAGAGAGAGAGAGAGGGGGGGGGGGGGGGGGGGAAAAAACAACAGCTCTGTATCTACCCCACACCTCAACATATACCCACACCCCCAACCATGCCACC
>JBBMJY010000010.1:14768752-14824317 GCA_037833715.1 Toxotes lorentzi
ATATATCAGAGGCATGTTAAGACACCGCATGCAGATAAATGAGTGCCTATAGAGTTGGCAACCTCACCTCTTATTGCTCTGACTCTATGTGAATTTCTGATATACCCTCTACCTTTACAAATGCAAAAAAAAAGAAAAGAAAAGAAAAACGTGGGAAAAAGAGAATTCACACTCTGAAAGGTACAAATAAAAGCGTATACAGTTCAGACCATAGGCATTTGGACAGTTAAACATTCTTCATTAACGGATGCGACATCAAAGTGCCAAGTCTCGGCTTTGATTGTAGTAGGTTTAAATCAGTATGGAAATTGAACATGCTCAACTGTCCAAACACTTACGGTGTGGACTGGATCATATGTGACCGATACCACTGCCATGCTGTAAAATTTGATTTTATACAGATGATGTAGCCCATAAAAGAAACCCTGACACTGCGTCCTCTATGCTTTACTGACTGTGTGCTTCATCTAGTGATGTAGGCTATCGCAGCACTTAGTGTGACTTAGCATGACTTTACAGTTTGATATGAGGATGTTTCAAATATTCATTCTGAGTCTTAGTCCCACTCCACCTGTGAATATATTGTATAAGCAGTGTATATTTACAGTGTACAATATGTTACATTGTCGGCTTTTAGCAAAACATTTTGCACTGTGTACCACTTTACCGTAGCCAAAGTGACATTACATACTGTGTGGTCCCTCCTACATGGTGATTGCATCATCAGTACTTTGTCCATCCCCAGACAACAATAAAAGATGTGGATATATTGTTGTGTATTTTTGGCTTTCATCTCATTATTTAACTTTTTTTTCTTTATCTGTCATGGATTTTGTTCTGATCTATGGCCTGTTATACGATCCTAGAGGAAACCATTATTATTCTGCTCAGCAGACTACTCTGGGGAGGAAGGAGTAATTGTGCAGTTTTGTCACTAGGTGGAACTGTAGCAAGCAGATTTGTCTGCTATCACACAACAAAGCTGGATACTTATTTCAAATAAAATTGAAAAAAAAAATCTCTATCTTTATCTTGCATGCTAAATCTGGCCATTGATTGAGTTTTCATTATGTATAACTCAATTCTAAATGTGGAAAAAGAAAATTAGGCCTTTTATAAATATGTTGTTCAGAAAGTAATAACCTTGATTCTTCCTCTTTGCTCCCAAACACTTAGCACTATAATTGTGGAAGGTAAATCCATAACATAACATCCATAATTAAACTCAGCTTTGTCCAGGTTTCATCGTGTTTATTGTACATGTTTATATATGTGTGTCAAAGTTTTTATGTTGAAACTACAATTTTCTAGCCATCTTGAATAATAAGCTACCCTTGAAAAATGAGAGCATTTACATATGCAGCATCCACAGAGAGTAAGCCAAGTGTTTTTGGGAGGAAATGTTTTTCCTCTTGTAAATAGCTCTGCACCATCTTGACTTTGGCGTGCCTCCACATATAGATTGTCCCTAAGCTATCTGGATGAAAGCCTGGACCGATTACAGTGTGCACATCTAGGGCCAGTTATAGGCTGAATGTTCGCATTTTTCTTGGTAATATTATTCAAGCTGTGTCCAGGTCAGCACCAGTCAGCACTCTCTTTTTTTTTTTCCTTTCTCACATTCTCTTCCATTCTCCCACAGACTATGACTGCATACATAATACATATATATTCCTGAAAGTTCAAGGACTCTTCAGCGACTCAGCTAAGTGAAAAGCAGAGGCAGAAAACATGCAAGAAAATCAAACAAACCAAGAAATAGTGTTTCTGTCCTAAAATGGTGTCACTAGTACCTAGAAATGGCATTTTTAACTTCACATGACTGTCAGTTGACTGAATACCCATGTGTCTGCAGCACACTGCCGGTCAGGCGGGCCCCATTATCCTCCTCCCTGTCTGTTTGAAAGAGGCTCCACTCTGACAAGCATCTGCAGGCTCATTGTAACATATTATCAGACCGGGAACAAAGAGTCTTTGTGTTTGGGACGAAGTCACATTCTGAACAGACAGAGGAGAGTCTCTGAAAAAGTCATTAACTTGTGCTTTACTGATGCAAGTCTGAAGTTTACTGTACAGGAACAGTCGCATTGACAAGTTTGGCCATCCCTGGGCAAATTCTAAAATCATAACACTTCCAGCTTGAAAATCCCACTGTCTGAAATGTCATTAAGAAATGGCAGCTGAGGGGGAAACTGTGGAAGCCGAGACAAGATGTGTGCAGACCAAGAAAGCTTCCAGATAAAACTGCTGAGCAGAAAAGACAAAACAAAACCTCCCATATGACAGCAAAGGAGGTGACACAGGAGTGGGGCCTCACTGTTCCACTGTGCATTTTCAGTTCATTAAATAAAAAGTAACAGTGTCCTCACATTTGAAGAAAGGCTCATTTTAATGCCCGTGTACAGCAGGGATATTTACGTCTTCTCAAAACATCAGTACCCACTGGCTAACATTATGCCCACAAGAAACCACACCAAATTAGAGCAATTTGGTTTAAGACTCTTTATTTGGAGATTCATAATACAAGTGGTCTGGTTATATTATAATATACACATCTTTAATAGTTTACAAAGACTTACTGGCAAGTTACTAAGGTCCAGATATAGGAAAAAACATTACATACATTAGAAGAAACGGTTTATACAAGTTGAGATACTGAATAAAAAAATCCTTGTTTCCATAGCACTACTCTAAACCTGACAAAAACTACTCTATGTTTAATACCAGTGTAAGGATACTTGAAAAGGAGATACTCTGACAAAAATCAGTTTTATTGGCTTGTGCATCCAAGACATGCTGTGTCGGACAGAACACATACTATACTGATTCACTGACTCAATGGTTGCATTGAAAATAAAATCTTTATCAATAGCCCACTTTCTATTTAACACACCTAATCTGTCATAATTAGGTCCGACCACTAGGGGTCAGCACTAAGACCTTTTTTGATCCTGGCCAGACGGACCTCCTCCATCAGCTCTTTGAGGTACTCGATCTCCCTGGCCATGGATTCCGCCTTCTCAGTCAGCTCCATATTCTTCCTCTCCAGCACCGCATGCTCTTCCAAAAGCGCTTCCTGCTCAGCCCTCTTCTTCTGCCTGTAACGCGTGGCAGCTGTCTTATTCTGCTCCATCTTCTTTAGTTTCTTGTCCTTGGGTGCCTTCAAAGCTACCCGCTCATCACCACCCGCACCCCGTAAGGACTTGACTTTGACATTGGTGGCACTGGGAGAGGACAGGCTAGCTTTGTGTTTGGGCTCAGGGTATGGTCTGCTTCTAGAGGACCTTTGTGGAGGGGAGGCAGGAGGGGAGGAGCAAATGACCTCTGATGTGGTGGTTACAGTAGGGGTGGAGATCCCGACTTCATTTTTGGGAGCCAGCACGAGGACAATGCGCGTAGGTGAAAGGGAGAGTACAAGCCTCTGGACCTGAGGGACCACAGGAGCCAACACCGGCTTCACCTCACTCTCCGAGACATCCACCTCACTCTCCGAGACATCCACCTCACTGCCCAGGTCCAGGGTGTAGACTGGGGAGGAAGGAGACTCAACCGGGGGAGAGGATGAGTCAGGAGAAACAGGCTCAGATTTGATTTCAAGCTCCTCTTGTGGCTCTGGGACACAGGGGGGAGGGGAGGGGGCCTCCTGCTCATCAATGCAGGATTCAGCATCATCCACTGTAACAACTGAAGTATCTTCATAAACAGCGGGAAGGGTGGGGGGAGGTGTTCTTGGAGGAGAAGCAGAAGGAAGACTCGAGGGCGCAGGAGTTGGGAGAGTTGGCACGGGAAGGGAGTCGAGCTCCATGGGGCAATCTAGGGAGGCCAGGAGGTCTTCTGTAGAGCTGGGAGACTCTTCAGTAGGACTGCAGGAGCCAATCAGAGACTCCAGGTCAAACTCGCTCAGATCCATCTTCTCAGCCATCCAGTCCAGGTCACCAAATGGATCCTCTGCGGAAACAAATGGGGCACTATATGACTCAATTACACCATTACTGATTGTCTGTACTAAGAGACTGTGCTGTAGATGTACTTCAAGTATGTTATCACAAGTCACATTTC
Organism: Toxotes lorentzi; assembly: GCA_037833715.1. Lineage (NCBI taxonomy): Eukaryota > Metazoa > Chordata > Actinopteri > Toxotidae > Toxotes > Toxotes lorentzi. Next base: position 14,772,812 of record JBBMJY010000010.1, read on the forward strand.
TGGTTATCAACTTCATTTTACACAATCATTACCTCTCCTGTCACCTGAGACTGTCTGCCTACATCTCAGCTGACCACGGTGGCCCAACCAGGAGAGGGAGAGCAGGTCAGACTCATTCCCGGCTTTGTCCCCATGGAGGACGACAGCCGGTGGCGAGGGAGGAGGAGAGTAGAAGGGAGGAGGAGAGGAGGAAGAAGACAGTGATGAGGAGGTGAGGGGTGACACAGGTGAAGTTTCCCCCTCCAATGAGGTTCCTCCTCCTTCCTGATATTCTTCTTGGTCAGGGTGAAAGAATAGGGAGCCCATGGGGTCAGCCATGGGAGAGGAAGGCCCCCAGAGAAGGTCCTCCATGTCTTCCAGGCCAAACTGTGAGTTTGTCATCATCGTGGTCATAATGGCTGTTGTTGGTCACAAATGGAGCACGTGACGATGCTAGGAGAGCGTCGAATTCTTTTATGCTGTCGAATGCAGCAGTGCTGAGGGTTTCCACGTAGGACCTGAGGGATGGGGGGAAAAAAATAAAAGACATTTGTGGTGAAAATATGAACACTGATATAGTACAAATATATTACAGTTTATACAGCCCATAGAAAACATTTCGTAGTTGGTTCACAGTTCAAACTGTCAGGACTACATATATATACATACACACACACACACACACACAGTCTGAGTACAAAGAGCTCATAAGACAAATCTTTTTCCTGGCACAACACTGCCCCCATCCCTGCAGTGCACCTGCTCCGCATCACGTGTTTCCACCCAGTCTCATGACTCTGACGTCAGCGCGACTCTTAACAGGGTCACAGAGTCCGCCATCCTCCCTCAACACCAACAGCCCCACTTTTGTTCTCATTCCGCCATTTTGACACAAAGAGGAACAAGAACCATTTCCCGACTGCCACGTTGGCACTCACAGCCAGACGTGATGAAAAAAAAACAAAAACCAACTCGAGTCTGATACAAATGTCACAAACTGTGCTGAGCTTTAAGATGTACAGTGTAATGAGACCATCTGAGCCTATAGTATAAAATTCAACGTTATATGTTAATGCCATGTGTTACGTCATCCCCCTTTCAATTCCTGTTTATTAATAACCACGAAATGTCTTTGTATCTGAACTACTCTTCTACCCGGTACGTGTCAAATTAACTGTAAACGGCCAATCTGTTGAATAGGATTAACTAAGATCTGGTTTAATGCTCGGTTTAGTGCTTCTAGGCCACGGTAGACCTCACAGCTGTCACCGACCAAATTATATTTAAAAAAAAGACAATACTTACGACATTTTGCTGAATTAGAAGTGACTCAGTGCACTGGCTGGATGCACTGTTTTGTTGGCTGCTGCTGGGTCGCTGCACACTTTTACACTGCCATTTCGGCGAACAGAGCGATGTCCGACAATGCTGTGGTTTGGTTTGATGTCCTTCGGTAAGGAAAATGGCGCACGCTGTGGCGCGGTAGTACTATAAAGCTACAGTGAAGCCCTGGAGGTATCCTTCCGCACTGCCCACATTATCACTCCGCCAGTGAGAGTTATCCGCATTCTTGTCTACTTTGAACAGAAGCCACTGGGTCTAAACTTTACAAAGTTACACATTACTGTATGTTAATACAAGATTCTCTAACTTAATTCTGCTGTTTTATTTATCACATTCATAATTGGTAGTCAAACTACAATCATCACCTACCCTTAAAAAATGGCTTTAATAAATCACACAGGTTCTGCAGTTACAAAATGTTTATTTAAGTATATGTGGTAAATAATACATTTGATCGCAACAATTAAATCAGTCACACACACACGCACATACGCAAAGAGTCCTCTGATTCACCTGAACATCTCCCACATACGATTAAGGTAATCTAGTTCATCCTGCAGATTTTCAGCCAGCAGGTGGACCCTACCTGAAAACCTGCTCTTCTTCGACTTCTTCAACTTCTGACCATTGTTTTCTGTAAAATACTGATCCATTTCTTTAACAAAAGCCAGGAGCAGTCTCTCAGATGACATGCCACCTGTGTGTGAGACAGAAGCGCTCCTGCCACTGTTCAGGTTATTACTAAACACAGACTGTGACAGATGTGCCATCTTCACCGCGTCGGGCAGCGCTCCTGCCCTCTGTAACCTGGCAATGTCAAACCTTCGCAGCTCATTCATCCCAGAGAGGATAAAATCCAGACAAAGTTCCAGGTCAACAACGTTTGCCTTATATTCGTTTACTAGTTGCTCAACTTTCATCCTATTCACAGTCTTCTTGTTGGCCTTAACAGAGTGGGCGCCCAAACCTCCAGCCGATGCCAACATGCCAGCACCAACAGCTGTAGCAATCAGTGAGGCCCCCATGGTTATAGGAGCCAAGGCAATGCCCACCACTGCCGTCACTCCTCCCACAGCACCTGTAGTGCCTCCAGCGATGCCCATGCTTTTGGTCGTCTTCTGCATCTTGTCCAGGCTCTTGGAGATGGAGCTGAACTCCGTGATGACGTTCCTCAGGAGTTCACCACGTTTCACCATGAGAAGGCTGTAGAGGCGCAGGGCCTTGCTCACATTCATGGCTCTCTGATTAAACGATCTGCATAGGGACAGTGACAGGACAGGCTTAACAAACGTTGTCTTCTTTATCCAGCTCAAGTAGTAGTAGAATTTAATATTAATTCTGAAATAGTTTAGGGGTTCCACATTGTGCATCTAATTTGCATACTGTGAACCACTATTTCCTCTGAAAAAACAGAAAATGCTCCTTCATTTTTTGAAATATTATTATTATAACTAAAAGGACGTCACTAGCTCACAAGAAGGAATTCTCATCATAGTTTCTGTGTTGTTACCTGATTTCCTCCTCTATACTGACACCATACACTGACGGAGACATGAAATCAGATTCTGTTGGAATGACAACACAGAGTACAAAAATGACACATCACCATTTGTTGCTACTCACACAGAGATAAGGTATTTATCTAGAAAACAAAATTTGTACTTACTTGACACTCTTTTCAGCCATCTCAACATCCCATTCATGTCCTGAGGAAAACAGAACATTTTCTTGTCAACCAACACTTTGTAGGGACAGAACACTGAGGTTTAGACCTGGTTCTCGGTCACTGTGGTCTACTTTGGAGGTAGGTTCATAATTTATCACAAAAGAAAACTGTACAATGAAAAGTGGTGATCCTGTCAGAGTGGAAATAGACCACTTCAAACTTGGGACTACAGTAAATCAAATTGTGCTAAATCACAGAAGGGTGGGGGGAAGCCTTACCTCTGCGTCCTCTGTGGTCTGTATTCGTGAAGGGACGCAGCCACTCTGGTAGCGTAGTCTGGAAGTCATTGGCCTCCCTTGTGTCTGGTGTTTAATGGAAAAGGGTAAATATAAATTTAAGCATACGATTGCCTTAATCTTCAGAAATATTATCTACTCAGTTTTAGTGTGTATAGCTCTTTGTGTGTGTCTGTGGGTTTGTGTGTGTATACAGTGTGTATAATATCTCTCTCACTATCCCATTTTGATCCTCTGGCAGAACATCCAGGTAGGGATGAGACTCTATCTCACTGTACACTGACTCCAGTGGGGTCCCTGTTGAAGGCGGTGGTGGCGGGTTGAATAGAGGTGGTGGTGGTCTGGTCTGCCATAGACAAAGACATTTTTTTTTTTTTTTAATTTTATCAAGTCTGCTGCACAAAGATACAGCAACAACATTTCTCCAAAGAATCCTAAAAATAACATGAATGTTTTTTTTGCCAAATGAGCAGGATATGGCATGTCCTTAGAAATGTCTGTGTCGGTCTGTCAGTTGGCCAGTTCACCACAGACAGACAGACATGATGGCCAGAGAATAGAGAGGTGTGATTTGCAACACAGAGGTCCCGTGGCCAGGAATCAAACTATGGATGTGGCCATTATGTGATTCATATTCTACCAAACCCCTGAATGTTCAATGAAAAACTCAAAGTGCTGTATTTAAGGATGGTGGTTTAAAGATGGTGGTGTGTAACAGACTCCACTGGTGCCTTTTCTTTAGTTTTCTATGAAGTAAGTGAAACTGTGAATGAAGTGAATAATCAGATAATGTAAGGATTAAATTAGCAATAATTTATTTCTGATGACTCACTGAAGGATGCAGGAAACTCTCGACCCTCACACAGGAATATCAGAGCTCAACAACAACTTTTCTAACCACACACACACAAATGCTGTCAAAGGCTATCAGGCCTTGCTAACTGTTGGAAAATTTGGAGTAGGGGTGTAAAGGGCCCTGCCAAGATCTGCGTTTCATGCTGACTGAACTGTGTCAAATAAAGCAAAACAATGAGGAAGTCTTACGTATCTGATTTTCCATGACAGCATGACAAACGCAAACGTTTCTTCACCTTTTGTTGCTGTTTTGACATCTGTAGCTGTCAGCTCTGCAGTGGCTCTCATACCTGTGGAGGTGAGGTTTCACACACTGAGGCAGAGCAGGGGAGGGAGGGCCGCCTGAATAGAGGTGGAACTGCAGGTCTGTCTGTACCGTCTGTGGACTGAAAATCAAAGACATTCATTCATTCTGTGGTTTCGTAACATAGGTGAATATGACCGAAACACTGAATGTACTCAAACGTTTTTTTTTTCATGTTTCTGAGCTTTCATGCTGTCGATAGCTGAGGTACAATAATAATAATAACAAAAGGTCTTTCCAAAACTGACAAAATAATGTCTTTACTAATTCATCTCACAGGAAACACAATGTCAGTAACACATAACGTGCAACTTACCATTTCACTATAAGTCCCACAAATTTCTACCTCCTCTTGATCTGTTGCTGATTTCTAGTGAAGTAAAACACTTACCTTAGATCGTATCCCCATTGCAGATGGTGGTCTGTCATAATACCGTAAGGGATGAGAGTGTTCAGGACAGGGAGGAGGAAGATTTTGTGTCCTCTCAGTACTTACAGCTGGAGCCTAGAAGAATTTAGAAGACGTAAGTTAGGTTATAGTTTCTCCAGGTACAACCAATGCCCCTCCTATTAATCACAACAGACACTGCTGTTAACATTTAAGAAAATATATCTGTATATTGTGGATTTAATTTCAATAAATGTTAAAAGCATTAATAATAATATTCAGTTTTTGAATATTAAAACTGGTGGCAACTGTGTGGTATCAATCTACCTGTTGTAAAATGAATGTATTATAATAACAAAACCACAAGAAGCAGCTTGTTTTAGGAGTAAACACAGCTTGTTATTTTGTTTAAAATATCACACACCTTCACAGCTGGCTCAGTATTTGAACTCATACATCGTCTGCCTCCATCGCAGGCTGCTGTGGGTTTACTGGAGGTAATTGGTGGTTTAGGAGGAGGACGAACAGGACAAGGCCTCCTGTAGTCGATAGGATATTCATAGTATTGGGAGCTCTGGTGGCAAAAGGATAAAAAAAGAGAAATGAATGCATGTTAATTAATACGTGTTTTCATGACTGCAACTGTTACCTACCTACGTCTCTATTTCCACTACAGATGGATCAAAGTGATAACATGCAAATAGCAGACAAACCAAAAATCATTCAGCAATTCATGAATTTAGACAAACAGTCATAAACAGGAATCTCTTTTAGTTTTTGTTTTGTTTCTTTTACCATTGATGCATCCGGGTCTACGTAAGCTGGCTCTGGGCAGACATAGGAACTGTTGATGGTGGACTTCACCATGTAGTTTGTCCTGGGGGGTTTTGGTGGCTGTGGGGTTTAATAGAGATTAATTTAACTCTCTCATATTAGAACAGTTAGGATGAGAGCTCCCGTTTCCAGTTTCCGTTGCTGCATGTTACCTTTATCCTCTACACAAAGTAGAGTCTCTGTTATCTCCACGAAGCTTTGGGCTGTTTTTTATGTCTTGTTGATAGTTCCTGTGACTTTTTTTTTTCTCTAGACATAAATGCAGGGCTGTAGTATAGAGCTGTTATTTTCCAGAGAACTGACTGTATTTTTGCCCACATACAGCTCAAACCTCTCAAAACGTTTGACCAAATCATTGACCATTGCAATGCGCTGAGGAAATTCTGTGAGAAATCTAAGCTGAGAGCAACAGTAGCATAGAGAAAGTATTTTAGCTCTCCTGACAGGGAAGTTCACAGGAGACACACACAAGCAATTCAGGTAAATCCACCTGCAGTGTGATTAATGATAATGTCCTAAATATCTCATCAGACACAAGTTGTGTTTACAACAAATGTGCTTTTGTGATTTGGTTTGTGTTGTGGTCATTTTTCTTAGTACTACAGCTGGACAGTTGTTCGAGCAGTCATCAGCCAACAGACTTTTTAAGCATCTCAAACAAACCACCATGTGCTGCTGTATTCACATGGTCACATCACTGGTGCTTCCTGTTTCCTGGGTGTAAGTGCTCTGATTGTATCAGGTTTCTGCTGACTCTCAAATCTTACAAGATTTCACATTGAATTCATTATTGTCATCCATTCAGTGAATTTGTTGGTACACACAAGTCACATGTTAGGAATCACACCAGCATGTTTCTGAATCTTTGAATGAGGCAGGTGGAAGAAGAAGAAACAATGTGAAACTGACGCCAAAGTGTCATAACAAGGAACATAAGTGTGAGATTTTGTTTGTTTGGTCATCTAGCTTTTAGGCCCACCTCTTTTCTAAAGCTTATAAAACAGATATTTGACTTTATATACACCAGAAAGAACCAATTCTTACCGTCATTGAAGCCGTGTAGAAGCCGTTGTTATCAGTCCTCTCCAGTTCACTAATCGCTTTTTATCTGACTGTGGATCCAGTATAAGAAAATGGCTCGATTCTCCTTTGCGTTTACATGTCTGAACTCCTGTGAGCGTCCAGATGAAATGGATGCCTACTCCTCCCTCTCCCTCTCTCTTTCTCTTTGTCACACGCCCTGTCATCCAGTCAAAATAGTCCTGAAGAGGTGTGTGATTTTCCTGCAACGTCACAACGGAGAAAAACAAATTCACAGGTGGATTCTTCTTTGAAAAACTTTGATAAAAAAAAAAAAGAAACACATATAAACATACAAGTGAAAAGAAGGCTGAAATGTTTCAACACTCCCATTTGGACATCAATGCACACACACACACACTCACACAAACACATACACTTGTTGTTGTCAGTTGTTGTTTTGACTTACATTAATGTCCTGGCCACAACTATAACCACTAACCTTGACACTAAACTAACTCTAACTTCATCCAAAACCTCTTTGTGCTTTAATGCTTTCCCTTTGGAGTATCAGCTTTTCTTAATGTCAACTGCCCAAAGTCTGATTTATGATGATGGAGGGGTTGTGTGTGTGTGTGTGTGTGTGTGTGTGTGTGTGTGTGTGTGTAGTTGAGAGTTGGTGTTTCATCTGAAACCCGTTCAACAGGCTAAGCGGGTGACTTTTGTCATGCGTCAGGAACGGCATCTTGCAAAACGGTGGCTTGGACGACTCACAATGAAATTTCATTTACTGAGGTTTTGATTTGAAACCCTGTTTCCAGGCCCATCTAATTTGTTTAATCTGTACAAAAACTACAGTTTTAAAATGACTATTTGCCCTTTAATAGAGCTTTATGCAAAGGAATAGATAACCACCTGCTGGTTGTAGCTTTAGGTTTACATTACTATTAGTGTCATCAGGATTACTTCAAGTTGGGATGAGAGACAACTGTTTTTTTAATGGGATACTCCAACAATTTAGGAATGCCCTTTTATAAAGCTGGTGGATTTGAGGCATGTTTGAAAAAGAGCAGTCAGAAGTGAAGCAGCAGAAGCTGAGATATGCTGACTTTTAGTCTCTGGCATGAGTCAAACACTGGATCCTACATTTCTCTTATTGTAGCTCTAATTTCACTAGAGTTTCATGTACCTGACTGGTAAATTCCCATGTCTTTCAACTTAACTTCCCCAGTTTGCTGCTGTTATAAATCTGTATTTCTGGTATCTGGCCTCTAAGTCATTTTCTCACACTTTGGAAACTTCCCTCCGGAGTTACAGAGGATGAGCAGGCCGAGCAGTACTTCTCATGAAGAGTAAATTTAACTTCATACAAGCAGTAGAGTTTAACATTTACCAGACAGGGACGGTCTATTAAAAGATTCCATCATGTTGAATAACGGGAAATGAAGTATCCAGCGTTTCTGAAGCCTCATATTAAATACTAAAAATCAGGAGCCACTACCGATTTTGAGTTTAATCTTTTTTCTTTCTTTTTTTTTTTTTTTTGAAATCATCTGTTTTCTCAAGCTTTCCTTTGTGTGGTTGGGTTTGTAGAGACTGTGCGGCAAGTCATTCACCGTTCAACTGTTTAAAGTAACTAGTGACGCTACAGAGACCTCGCGCACAGGGTCATAGTGCGGGATGATGGCCATCCTCTTCCGCCAATGAGAACGCCTCGCTGACTATATCCCTCCAATCACCGAGTCGCATAGCGGGGGACAAACGAGTTAATGCGGACATTGCCGAAGTACTGTCACTTAGCTCCCTGCGTCAGTTGAATTAGACTGTGAGGCAGTTACTGTCGGAAATAACACAAAGTTGGTTGTAGAGATTGTTTTTGTTTTTTTATATATCGGGACAGACATGACACGGCTGGAGATACTTCATATCATCGCGGCGCTGCTGATAACACAAAGCGTCGCCATCATAAGGTAAATACAGTTTGTCAGCTGATGCTTTGGCAACTTGTGTGCGCTACCATGACATTTCAGCCAGTACTCCTCCACAGGTTAATGTGTCTGTGTGTGTGCGTGTGTGTGTGTGTGTTCACCTCTTCACTCTACCGTTACAATTGGCCCCACCTGTTTCCAATTAATTATTATTAAGTTATTTACCGACAGTAATGATGTTAACGTTTAGATCTACCTCTCCAAATTTGCATGTGGAGAAGTAGATCCGAGCCCTCTGTGTCAGGAAGCAGCACTTTCGCGCTCGATGCACCAGTGACATATATGCACTGATGTCTTTTCAGAGTTCCCCTTCATAAAACCAGAAGCCTGCGCCGCACGATGAGCGACAGTGGGATGTCTCTGGAGCAGCTTCGGGCTTTTGCGCAGCGCACTGGAGCAGCAGACAGCAGCTCTCCCTCCCAGAAGTTGCCCGTGGAGAGGCTGACCAACTTCATGGATGTATGCACACCTACGCAATGCTTCAGCTAAAAGATTCAAATTTCAGTCGTTATCCCCCCCCCCACCACACCCCCCACCCCAGATGTGAGTAGAAACTCACTGAAGTTGATAGTGAGTAGGTGGGACACAGTGAGTGGGTTCCGGTTGTTGCAGTTTTATTTAGTATTGATACATACGGATCGAATAATATCAAATGAATATAAAATGTCCATCACACTTCTCCAAGTATGCAGCACAGTCTGTAGCGACCCAGTTCACTGTGGGTCAGTAAGCCTCCAATAGTTCAATATTTGAGTTCCCATTGTGAACATGGAGGAAATGCAGTAAATATGTGGTTTCTTTTTCAGCTCTTACTTTAAATGGCTGGGTTGACATGGAAATAGAAAGACTGGCTCTTTCCACATTAGTTCCTTCACAGTTCCTCACGTCACAGTGAGGAAGTGGTCCATTTTCAAACACATGAGAAACCAAAAACATCCACAGCAGCTGCATGTCATCCAGGCATGCTGTTGTATTAAATCAGCACTGTGTATGCTGGCACAGCTTGAAGGCACACCCATGTATTCCTGTTAAAGTTTCAGTCTGCTGTGTTATACTTGGTGTCAGATCTTTCTCTGTTAACTTTGTGTGTGCAGGCTCAGTACTACGGAGTGATCAGCATTGGCACCCCTCCTCAGGACTTCACTGTGCTGTTTGACACTGGCTCCTCCAACCTTTGGGTCCCCTCCATTCACTGCTCCTTCCTCGATGTGGCCTGCTGTGAGTTTGCTTTTTAGGGGAAATGACTCATCCAGTATGCTATATAGTGTGCATATATGTGTGGGCCCCTTCCTGGAAAAAACACTTGTTGTGTGACTAAAATATCACACCTTTTTTGTTGTTTTTTACCTGCAGTATACGCACAAGCTAAGACTAAAAAGGTAAAACAACTTATCGCCTTCTTTCTCTGACAGGGGAGGTACAAGGGCCTGGGGCTACCCCTGGGCATCCTTCTAGCCCCACACGTTTGCAGCAGTTAATGGTGTACTATCACCAGGACCAGCATGGACTCTGTTTCCTCAGTCCATGAAATTTGTGTATTTTCCTTTAAATGGATTGTCCTCCTCTCTCATTAGGGCTTCATCATCGTTACAACTCGAAGAAGTCGAGCACGTATGTTAAGAATGGCACAGAGTTCTCCATCCAGTACGGCAGAGGAAGCTTGTCTGGCTTCATAAGCGCGGACACGGTCTCTGTGAGTTTGGGAAACACACACACACACACATACATTCCCTCACTTGCTCACAAAGCTCTTTGTTTAACTGCATTCCTCAGTTTTGGTGGTCATGCCATTCCTATCATTTCATTAAAAGACTTTTTCTTTTGGTACTGATGTCTCTCTTTCTCTTTCTCTTTCTCTCTCTCTCTCTCTCTCTCTCTCTCTCGTTTTCCTCTCCTTGCAGGTTGCAGGTCTGTCTGTTCCTGGTCAGCAGTTTGGTGAAGCCGTGAAGCAGCCTGGCATCGCATTTGCTGTTGCACGGTTTGATGGGATCTTGGGCATGGCCTACCCCTCCATATCAGTAGCTAATGTTATCCCGGTGTTTGACACAGCCATGGCTGCCAAGCTGCTGCCCCAGAACGTCTTCTCTTTCTACATAAGCAGGTTGGTTTCTGATATGATGTGTGGAAGAACAGGCAGAAATAATAAAATATAATTCTGTTCAGCCAGCTCTAAGCTCACTGCCTTTCACATTGTGTTATCTGTTGACTTTGTGGTTTGTCAAACTGGCTCTTGGCTTTTCTTTTTTTTTTTTTTTTTCCTCAGTACTTTTTCTCTGTTTTTCACACTTATGAGTTGACACATTTTGGTTGTTTTTTGCTAAGTGAGTTTACCTTTCTGTACTCGCTGTCTCTCAGAGACCAGACAGCAGCGGTAGGAGGAGAACTGATCCTGGGTGGGACAGATCCACAGTACTACACTGGAGACCTGCACTATGTTAATGTCACACGCAAGGCCTACTGGCAGATTAAGATGAATGGGTGAGAAAGATTCTCGTTCCTCATTGCTACAAGGAACTGAAGAGATAAGATATGACTTTATTGATCCCTGGAGGGAAATCAATAAACCTGGAATGAAGCTGTAGTCTGTCACTCTGTTCTGTGTTTGTCTTGGACACATTTCTCTCTTTTGGTATCAACAATGAGTGTATGTACATTTATTAGGATTCCACTTTATTTATTAGGATTTTTTTGGTCTCAAAGGCTTGATCAAAGAAGGTGCATCAGTTGTCTGCCAAATTTCCATGTGATGGAACTGAACTGATGCCACTTCTTACTCTCTAACCTGTTCTGCAGAGTTGAAGTTGGCAGCCAGCTGACTCTTTGCAAAGCCGGTTGCCAGGCTATTATCGACACGGGAACGTCCCTTCTTGTAGGTCCTCGAGAGGAAATCAGAGCGCTGCAGAAAGCCATTGGAGCTCTGCCCCTGTTGATGGGAGAGGTATAGCTGGAAAAATACAGAGCCACTCAGGTTTTTTGTGTTGTGTGTGAGCAATCACTTCAACATGTCCTCTCCTCTCCCTCGTAGTACTTCATTGACTGTAAGAAGATTCCGTCTCTCCCCGTCATCTCCTTCAACATCGGAGGGAAGATGCTCAACTTGACTGGAGAGGATTATGTAGTGAAGGTAGATTTGCTAATGTCAGATGAAATTCACTTTCATTTTGTCACTGCCAGTTATTTAAACCAGCAATAGGAAAGTACAACAGACTTTTCCTTCAGGGTTTATCGAAATTCCAAAAATGGGCTCTGTAGTTTATTTTGAGTCAGTTCCACACACACACACACACACACACCCACACCATAACTATTTGCTAGAGGACCAAGTGTGATGAAACTGAAGAGTAATGGCTATTTCTATTGGTCGGTCTAACTCCTTTGCTGTTCCAAGCTTTCTATTTTCACTCCGGTTTTAAAACTGAGCTTTTAACGAAAGGAGAGAGAGTTTATCCCATTGCATATCCTGATGGACAGAAGCTCACATATAAAGTATCTGGAGGGGAAAGGAAAAAAAATGTTTTTGCTGAAAATGAGAATCTTTGTCTTTAATTTGCAGGAGTCTCAGTTGGGTACATCAATCTGTCTGTCAGGCTTCATGGCTATGGATATCCCACCTCCTGCAGGGCCCCTGTGGATTCTGGGAGATGTATTCATCGGGAAGTACTATACTGTGTTTGACAGGAGCGCTGATCGTGTGGGGTTTGCCCCAGCCAAGTAGTTACAGAGCACTGTTTGTATGGAAGGGGTTTTACCGCTTTGTCTCAGATCACGCAGTCAATAGTTTGTAATGGCTGGTGTATATCACTCAGAGGTCTGGCTTGCCACATAAATATCTCACATCTGCTTAGAACAAGGATGTTTACATGGGAAAATGATATCCAATGAGTGAGTATGGTTCTGCCGCTGAACAAAGGAACCGCTTCAATTTCTTGCACTTGTCTGTGAAACTGCTTTTGATTTTTGAGCTTTAACCTGACGTCTTGGATACGACTGGGTTCCATCAGAACAATGCGTTTCGTTGTATTTGTTCAGTAATTTAGTTGCTTTGAAGTTACCAGTTTAAAACTAGATTTCAAAATGTTATAACTTGAGCTGTTTTTGTACACTAAACATACCTCAGGATGTTTCTTTTAGCACGCCTATGTGAATTTTATTACCAAATCTCACTGAATAAAACCTGATTACTTAACGTTTAATCAAAGTTTGGATAGATGGGTGTATTTGATTGTGACCTGCCTTAGGGAAAAAAATCAAAGATGACCATACAGAATGTCATTTTTAACATTTAATGACGTATACAAAGTGCTGCACTGTTCAACTCCAGAGCTGAACTTAAAAAAATAAAATAAAATAAAAATAAAGCTGGGGGAAAAAAAAATACACAGCATGCAACATAGCATATGGCTAGTATGCACTCCACAAGGTAGAGGTAGTGATCTACTTTGGGTTTTGTTTGACAATAACATTACAAATGTGGCACAGTCGCTCCCCTCACATTAGCACAGTAGTAACTTGTAGCATAAGCTAGGTCGGCAAAGGAAGACCCTCAATATGCAAACAAAGAAGGTCTACTGTGGGTTCATTTTATAATCATACAAAATAAATAGCACTTAATGAAGCACAAGTGATATTTACATGTAGAATTGAATCAATGCAAATAAATAGTCGGCTCTTTTTTTGGTTACAAATGTACAATAAATACAAAAATATTCACCTGTTTCTCCGTTATTATCCAGATGATTATTTTAACTGAACGATTAACCACCCGACTCCCTCAGTTTTGTACAGCATACAAACTGGGACGGGGATTTGGGGGACACTTGCTCCGTATCACTGCGTTTTTGTTTTGTTTTTTTTATTTTCAGTCTAAGGCTAAAAGTGAGAACTAAAAGCAGTCACGTGATTATTGTGGACAACATATTTTGAGTATTAATTCAGAGAGAGGTGCTATAAACTGCACCTGACAATCTGGCAGCTATTGTAGTAACTCCCCCTCCTGTCACTTGCAGTGCAGTGACCTGACACAACATGTAGAACTGCACAGCTTGAATTAATGAAACTCCAGCGAGGTACCAGGATAATCTAAAGTCAGAAACCTTGGCTATCAAAGCTGTGGATCTGTGATTAGATCCCCTTTGATCAGATCATATTCTACAGAGATTAGCACCTATAATCTATAAATATACATCTAGACCTGACAAACAGAAGCAGCCTGCTGGAAGTGATAATCACCACAGCTGATCTGTGCCATGTGTTGTATTTGCAGTAAAGTGCCAGTACTGACAACAGCACCTGCCCTTTTGAGCTGTGTGACACAACCTCGTAACCGCACTAATCCACGTCTGGCTACCTGCTCAAGGCAGACAGGGCCAGATCAGCGCCTACACGTTAATCAGGGTTTAATGTGGACTTAACATGTGCACGGGCATAAACACAAACGCAGTACTACAGAGGTAACAGGCTCCATACGCTATCTGAAATCAAGACAAGAGCTGAGGTCAATACTGAGACTAATTCACCAAATGACAAACACACAAAACCTTCGTGTTAGTACCAACAGTTCACAGCAGTGTGTTCTTGATCATGGATTTCTGATACTGCAGAGGAACGGTTTCTGAAAACTAAATTGTCCAACCAAGTTTACTCCCATGCTACAAAGATCTAGACCCAGCCTAAACAAGTGTATGCAATATTGGACAATGTATCTGAACGTAATGATCTAGACCAAAGAGGATCTGTGGAAAGTGGAATTTAAATTAAAGCAAAAACCAGTGGAGAGCAGCACTTACAGAGTGACAAACACAAACGCTTTCGAACAACTTTGTTCCACATTAACTTCAGAACGGTGCAAAATGACCAGTGATGGAGGTCGTACAAAATAATGATTGGTTGATGAAGCATATCAGACCTGTACAACAAAGAAACAAATGAGAGTGGAGAAGAAACCAACCAAACAAAGAGTAGCTCTGTATAGGACAGACAGTCACACGGAAACATTTTCCGCTCACATTAAAACAATTATGATAAAATGATGGTGCTTTTTTTTTTCCTCAGATTTCAGCCACAAATCAGAAACTGTATATTTCTATAAATCGTAGTATATTCCATTTGTGGATGTACTTTACATTTTTATATGAAATTCATTGTCGAACAGTGTGAACTACAAATATCAGCTAAGTGAATATGCACCCGTTTGATTTCTAGATTAGGCAGCGACAACATGCGAGTTGCAGACGATCCAAACACAGCCCAATGTTTGTTTTCACATATCACCGGAAACATGTAAAGCAAGTTGTACGTCTTGAATGTGGCCGCTGTATTAATGAAGTTCTTCACAAAACTTGCAGCTTTTGATTTTACATCTGACAGCAAAGGGGGCATGAAAGCTTAACTTGTCTTTTTAACTAAAGAACGTTGAGTCCTTCAGGCAGATCCAACAGTTTATTAGCTTTTGAGTTGGCATACACACAATCAACATCACAGTCTATCCCGCGACCCACAGACCCATCTCAAAACAGAGTCAGCACTGTCACCACGGTAACCTAAACTGTATCAGACGTGTTGTGCATTCAGAAAACTCAGCCCAGGTAAAAAGAGCTCAAATATGGCATTATCCATTTTATTTTCCATTATCCCATCAATTGGATCCATCAATCCAGAATTCCTTCCCTCCGTCCCAGTGTATTCGGCCCTAACAGCATGCCTACTCTTAGCTTCATTAATACAATGGCTTTAGTGAGAGCCAACTACAATGACCCTTCACTTTCATCGGAGATTAAAATATTTCGATGATCACACCACATACGGTTTTAGTAACTGCTACTGTGTGTATCACATTTTCTCACAGATGTTTGTGAAGAGGCATTTAGGAATAAAGAGACCATGTGTTTTAGGAGAGAGGATGATTCCATGCAATGTCTTTGTTTTCCAGGAACCTCATTTTGGCTCGAGGTCACCATTGCCCACAGAAACAGTGGTTGACATCTCAGTGCCACGTTGCTGCGTAGTGACAAAGTTGTCAGGGATGGGGGGGATGTGCCACAGCAGTTCTCAGCAGCCCCTCAGGATCTGAGAGGGCACAGTAGAGAGTGTACCCCAGCTCGTCCACTTCTTGTTCTGTCAGCTCACAAAATAAATTAACTTTAGGACTGAGGGCACACGGCAGCCTCCCGGCCTCTAAGTGTCCCACTAGTGCTCGAAGAAGCTGGAGGAAGCGGTCAGCCAGTGCTTCCTGGGTCCAGTCACCTTCTTTTTCACTCAGCAACAAGATGGCGTTGGTGAGCTGGCTCGCGTTGAGCCGGTTAAGGGCAGGGTTGAGCTTGCACACCGCCTTTGCCACCTTGAGGCAGGTGCATCTGCAGCCTCCGTCCTCCTGATCCAGTGCCCTGAGCCGCGCTGTTTCAGCAACTCGGAAGCTCTGGCGCCACAGGTTTTCATGGCGCTCTGCAGCGAGCCGATGTGGTTTAGCGATCAGTGAGGTTCCATCCTCCATCACAAGTAATGGTAGGAAGTCCACATACAGCTTTCTGTCCGTCTCATACTGTACCTCCAGGGTCAACGTTTCTGAGGGAACCACAGGACGGATGACGTAGTCAAGGACACTCCCGATAGCTGGCCAGTTGATGGAGCCAGCCACAAGCTTTTCAAAGACCTCCAGGACTGATTTTGGTGAGAGGTAACCTCCGACCATGCAGCGGTCCCAGTAGCTGCTATTCCTTGGGAAATATTCCAAGTTCTCCCTGCGGACAAGCCAGAAACCCGGGACATTCATGATGGTGTCCTCCCCAGGGATGGACGACCACAGATTCTTCTCCAAGATAAGAGGCACCATAAGCTGGGCGTGGTCTGCCGTTACCACCTAAGAGATGGAGGAAGGAGAAAAAATGTACTTTCTAATCAAATCAATATCCTTGAAGAAGCTAAAACTAAGATACTTTTGTCAAAAAGTAGGAATAAATATGAGAAACATCTAACCTGCAGGTCATCATACAGACTGCCACTCAGGTACATCTCTCTAAGCGGCATGTCCGGCAGTTTGGCGTGAAGAAACACTCTGAGCTCCGCACAGATGTCCAGCGCTGCCCTCCTTGCCATAGCCTGCTCCTCGGTGGGAATGTTCACATTATTCTGGTAGAACTCCCACAGATGTTCCTGAAGGGACAAACGCATCCGGGCCCGCAGCAGGTCGGACTGAGTGGCCCCACTGCCTCCCACAGCAGCCCGTCCCATTGCCCTCCGCAGACAGTCTGAAGAGATGAAGAGACAATTGAAAGTTCAAAGATGGATGTGTGCAAAATATGCAGCAGAATGTTATGACCTTCATTCTTCCACCATTTCAAATGACTGTTAAAAGGGAGGCCATGGGTGAAAGTGCAAAAGGTGAGAAAGGCATGGGTGTGCTCCTTAAATATTAGAAGCTGAAGACCACTTAAATCTACAACGAATAAGTATCTGAGAAATTATTAAAACATCAAGGTTCAACTACATCGTGTCAAACTAATATGGAACAGCTCTGTGTCTAACTACAGCACTACAGAGAGCCAACACCCACTGTAAAGGAAGAGCAAGAATCCTCCAAATAGGCTGTCTGTCAAAGGATAAAAAAAAAAAATCTTAAAAGAGATCTGACTAAAGAGTCTAAATCCCAAAGCTGGCAACTCAAAGACATTTTAAACAATGACATAGGACAAATAAAGATCACTTTGTTTTCCTCACCTGGTTCAAAAGCATGTGAGGAAGTTGGCAGAGACTGTAGTGACCTGCTAACTGTGGACTTCATATCATGGTTCAGTACCCGCGGTGACGAACCCATCCAGGCAGGCTCCTCCCAGCTTCTCTTTCCTGTCTGCTCCATCTTGGTGGGGCTGGTGGGAGCACTTATGGCACGGTCATACATCTGTACAACCAAGAATTTTGTGCACATTGTTCATATTGGTAAGGACACTTAAGAGCATTTTTTTCCCCATCAACACACATGGGAGTAAGAGGTATTACAAAATACAAAATACAGTTACAGAGAAATGTCTTCTGACTTACTCTTTTAACAGCTAGTGTTGCAATACCAAGCATGGCTGCTCCTCCCACCCCCAGCACAAGCTTAGCATTAGAAAGCATGAAGTCAATGGCTGTGCCAATCCCATTGTCATCTTTCTTCCCTTTACGGTCTCCATTCACCCCTGCCATCCTGCCACTGAAAAGGAGATAAGTAAGGAGAGTCAGAGAGGAGGAGACTGTAGGGAAGACCATAGAGACAGAAAAGATATCGTCTTAGTTCCATTCTTAGCTAAGAGGCTACAATATGTGTTGGGTACCCATACTCTTAAGTATATCCATATTACACACACACCGTTCAGACAGGACCTCTCGGTCTGCAATGACTGAGTACCTACAGAGGTAAAATCAGTAGCTACACCCAACGTGCTCCTACTAGTTACCTGGAAACTTTGCAGAATCCTACAACACTAAATTGTCCATCATCCCTTCACACAGAATGTCTCAGATCTAAAACGTTTAACTGCTGACATACAGAACATTATCTTATTGTAAACCCACCTGGGAGATACACCTCCAGATGACCTTTATCCCACCTCCAGATGATCTGTGACCCCTTTCCCCTACATAAGCCCACCCAGCCGGCTGCTGAGGAAGAACTGGCCCCTTTTCAGTGCGTGCTCCTTATCTTCAGGTACCGTCAGGGCTTGGCAGCGGCGAAACTCGCGAGCCACGGCACGACGATAGTAATTACGGTCAGTGTACTGAAGGTGACGCCCTGCACGGAGCAGCGCCCGGTACAGCTCCAGCACAGCACTGCGAGACCAGCTGCCCATTAGGGACCACACATGGAGAGGGGGGACACCCTGCCACCTGGGCAAAGGAAAGCAGATGTTGTTTGATGAAGGAACTTAAGTGAACTGTTTGTGGGAATGAGCACCACACATGGTCACACAGCAACTGCAGGTAAATCTAAAATATTAGTACAGTTATGTGGGACAAGAATTCATCTAGTCATCGTGCTGGCTCTATGGTTACTCATAAATGCAACTGGTAGTGGAGAAATGAGTGAAAGTAAAGTCACAATAACAGTTTGAGTTGAGGGAGTGAACTATAGTTTGGTGCAGAAGAGATTCATTTATGTAAATAGTTGTGAACCACAAAAAAAGAAGGGAAAGCTTGATTCTAGTTGTACTTATTGCTGTAAAAAGCTGGTCGTTCCCTCTTGATCATCCATGATCAAAGATACAAATATATTGTTAAATAACTAATCCCTCTCTGCTTTGAAAAAACGGTAATAAGAGAAAATGGACATTTAAGAGCGCACCTCCTTTATAGCAGAAACTGAAAACATCACCCTTCATTTCATTGCCAGTTCTCTTGTATGGTTAAAATGTTTAACACTCGCTGCAAACACAACTGTTTCTCGGATGCAGCGTCAGTTCGCTCTAACTGTAACGTTAGCTAAAGTTAGCAACCATGCACATTTGACCACTTAAACATGATGGCTCACACTCTCCCTGATTTCCAACGACTGTTATGTGATCATTGCCTCTACAAATTAGTAAATATCAATATAGCGAGCTGCCGAGGCCCTTCTGTCTTTAGAAAATGGCTGGCTCAACGCAAAGTCACACATCCCATGACTGGGTAGTTAGCTTAACACGCTAAGTAGCTTGCTGTTAGGTTAGGCAGCGCTGACCTTAACTTTAGCCGGCCTCATAAACAAAACACACGCATACAAACCACACAGGAGACTATACAATGGACGTAAAAATACAAGTAAACACAACAAACGCGGGCAAACCTACGTTTTAGAAATCAGAATTTTGTCTTCAGACAGAGGAAGGGGTCTGCACAAGCCGGGGTCAGATTCGACAGTGACACCGGAAACAAATAGTCCACTACTCATCTACTCACATACTACATCCGGTTGCAGTATATTTTTAAAAGGCCACTACTTTTACATTAACCTTTTACACTATTAATATACTATTTATGTTACTATATATGTTGTCAGATGGTATTACTGTTAAAATGTCATATTAGGTGGTTTGTGCTTGACGTTACCTCAAAAAAATAAACTCAACTCCTCTGTGCCAGTTATGTAAATGATTAATGATGTAAATGGCTAATGGGATGAAAGGTGTTTGGTATAATTGCACACCACAAAACATGGTGTTCAAATGTCACTTATGCTGAAAATGTATGATAAGCCTAATGAAATACTTCCTCCCAGAGTACTCAGATGCATTTTAGTGAATAGTCATCATAACAAATCGACTTAATTGAAGTGTTATGGTTTTCATTTCATATCAAGTGACCTGTAGTGTACACACTGGTGGACATGTTATGTTGGTTTTCATTCAAGATCACTTGAGGAACGAACCTGATGTAGAAGTTGGATTTTGAGTGCAATGGGGCCTTTGTGAGGTTACCTTATAAAGACGTGAGATCTTCAGTGCTTCATGCTTTCTTCAAGAGGTTAAAGGTTAACACATGCCACCAAGCCATCCTCTGTAGTTCACAGACTATTTTGGTGAAATATCAATATTCAGGTTCACAATTTCTTATCATGAATGCTTCCAGCCTTTCTATTACTTTCCTTGATACTCTGGATTCATTAAACTATTGGGTGCAAGCTAAAAACCTGCTCTGCAAGTTTCTCAGTGTCTTCTTTTGTGTGTATGTGCACAGGTGTGTGACATTCTTAATCACTGTTAAACTTTGACCCAGATCAATTTATTCATATGCACATTATCGACAGTCTTTAGAAAACATCAAAATGGTCATATTTTAAGTTGCACAGAGCAATATTTATATTTGGAACATTAAATCAATTGACTTTCAGTAATGCGAGAGTACTGGTTATTCCATCCAACTAATATAACAATATGACAAACTGTTGTAGCTCAACAATTGACACTGAGCCAACCACTCTTCTGTCATTATAAATAGTTGATACACGTTGTATAATGATCTTGTTATCTTGGAAATCTGGTGGCCACAGACCACATTAAATGTCCTCACCAATTTCACACTGTGGTATCATATTATCTACAGCTAAGATTCTACATTTTCACATACATTTTAGTTTTGTGATATTTGTATCTGTGCCCAGGTTCCTCTGATGGCCTTGAACCAATGAAATGATCAGAGACTCCTAAAGGAATAGGTCCCACTTGCCTTGTTGATAACACATCCAGATTGATAACTGGTGTTTATGTGGTTTGTTATTTGTTGTAAGATTTTACAATCATTATCACTTCTTGAAAAACAGCACCTGTACATGATAAATGTAATTTTTAACAAAAATCATTTAAAGACAAATACAATGATAGAAGAAGGACAAAAATTACACTGAAGAGCAACATAGAAAATTTGCTTGTGAACTGATCATACAACGTTTATAACCAATAATTAGTACTTTAACAAATGTTTCCTGATGTCACACCTACAAGGACTGAGGAACGTGTTCATACAATTGATACCATGTAACCAATCGTTTTGTCAAAACTGTTAATCCGTCTTACACCAAGGAATGAACATACTGAAACAATTCAAGCTCTATTTACACTCTTCATGTATTTCACTTTGCAGCTACATTGACACCGTGGCTTTATCATTAAGAAAGAAAACCAATCTTTAGTCACATGCCAACATTTAAAGAATAACAAACTCATTACTTTGTGGAACCTTAATTTGAACTTTCTCCTCGTTAATATACTTTTCTCTCTTTTTTTTATATGATGCCTTTTTATTGCATTTCTAGAATTTTTTTCAGAAACATTTTAAATTGTGGGATACAAGGGTCAGGTGGGACTAAGGTCTGTAGGAAGTTTCCTCTGGCCGTGGACACAGCAGGAAACATTTCAAGAAACCCAAAGTTGGATTAAAGTCCCAAACTTGGGACCACTGAGGCATTTTTTATTGGTTAAAATCCATATTCTGTATTCCACTTTGGCCCCATTATTACAAGTATATTACATCTATTGGCCTGAAAATCCAAGGACAACTGATGATCAGGGCATGTATTTCATTCCTTTCATCCTAGGTATGATTTGTATATCTCTAATGTCATTATGCTGAAGAAGCCAGCACAAGTAGCGCTCTGTCCCCATGCCCCATCCACTGGTGACGAGTGGTTTCACTTGGCGCATGTTAATGTACCATTTGTATGACTGCTCGGGCACTGCATGGTGCCTGAGAGCCTCCTGTACCATCTCAGGGGTGGAATGACGTTCACCCAGACCAACAGTCTCACCCAGCCCCAGCAGAAGGTCAGCAGCTTTGGCTTTACAGTGCCCAGTGCCCTCAACGTACGCCTGGTAAAAAGGAACTCCCAGATGATCCATCTCAGTCAGCCAAACTGCACCACCATATTTCTCTATCAAGACCCGCTCTCCTTTGCGTGTTAGCTTTCTGCCAAACTGGGGCTGACCGTCTTGGACCCACTCTACACAGTCAGCAGAGGGCATCATGGGAATGGCCTGGTCTAGGGGCACTCTTGGTAGTGGGGTTTTTCCATCCAGCTTGCTCAACATGGCTGTGACATGTGTAAGGGTCCCAGCAGTGTTGAGAATAATATTGGAGTGTTTCTTCAGCATGGACTTGGTGAGGTGAGCCAGGTATCCCTCTGCTGTGAAAATAGCTTTGTCCATGTCACCCAACAGTTCACACTCCACATGGTAGAACTGGTTCAAGTGTGTGGCATCAGGATCTTCCCCTCTAAAGCTGGGAGATATGTAATAGGTGCCCGGGAGGTTCTCCTGGAAGCGAAGGAAGTATTCAAGTACAAATTGCATTGAGTCAGCCAGGTAGATGTCCTGGCCCAGGAGGTTAACAGAAACTGGTTCGGAGTCAGATCCCAGGCCCATTGGTGAGGAGATGGTGTCTGTGGTGAGAGGTGTCAGAGCATATGAGTACTGGCAGGAATTGTGGAAATATTCCACTGTGCTGTGGAAAAGAGTGTTTTGAATCTTGAACAGGTTCCGATACCACTGGCTCTTAATGGCAAGTGTGGAGTGGGAGTGAGGGTCTTCCCATGAATGAGAGGGCCTGCACTTGGTGATTTTTGAGTGGATAGTTTTGAGGGTCTCAGGGTCAGCAGCTGGGCCATCCAGTGATGACACGTATCCAGGGTAGCTTTGAAAACATTCTGGTTGCAGCTCAGCAGGCTTGGTGCCATCTGGTGAAGGTAACAGAGGGATCAACTTGGCATGAGCATAGTCAATCTCAAAGCCCTCAAAGATGAGTGCAACACCTCGAGCTCTCATCCCCTGTTCCAGTAGTAGGGCTACTTTATGAATGGCTAAGATCAATGCTTTGTAATCAGCTTCATCCAGTTTGAAGATGTCACTGCACAATGGTTTGCGTGGCACCACAACAGTAAGTCCAGGAGTGTTTGGGTATGGCGTGAGGAAGGCAACATGCTCACTGTCTTCCCACACTCTCCACTGCTCCTGCTCGCCACGTACAATACGGCTGAACAGGTTATCATTTGAAGGATCTCCAAAGAAGTCAAAGCAGGATGGTGCATTTGGTGTTGGCAGTCCACTTCTAATCTTGGCTTGAACCTGGGCAAGTGCTTCATCATCCCAGCGTGGGCCACTTTTTGAGCTGCAGTAGCCAGGATCGTAAGCATGGAATTCCTCTTCACCAGCAATATGGGGCTGCCACTTTGGCTCTAGGCCATGAAGTGGGAGCAGTCTGATTTGTGCGGAATGATCAGGGGTTGGACTGAAAACCATGGCACAGCGCTGCACTCCCAGTCGCTCACAGAGTAAGCTTGACACAGCTCTTGCTCCTTGCAGCATAGCCACAAAATCAGGTGTAGCCAAGTGGAAGATGCTGCTTGCCCCAAGAGTTTTTCTAGTCAGAATGGTTGACCCAGGGATCCAGGGGTTGGGATTCAGGTAGGCAACCAACTCATCTGTTTCCCAGATCACGTCAGAGAAGCTCTTCAGGGGCCTGAGAACCTCTACTCGTGAAATACCACTTATCATTGAGGCCACAAACATCACACCGGAGTTTGTTTCAATGATGGCATCACCTTTAGTGTCCACAGCAATGATACCTGCACAGATCCCATTCAGATTTTCAGCCATCACTTCTCTACATGCCTGCCGAAGGCCGTAGCCGTTGTGGTGGTAGAGACCGGCTATTTTCTGAGCAACTGTGTGTCTCAGAAATACATCTCCATCTCCAGAGCAGGTGATAGCTAACTTGTCGTCAGCATATGTTCCTGCTCCCACCACTGCTGTATCCCCAACTCGCCCTTTCAGCTTTCCCACTAACCCACCTGTGGAGGATGCAGCAGCCAACCCATGCCAACGATCCAAGGCTACAGCTCCAACTGTTTGAGGGTGATTGTTTTTTGAGGTTTTCCCACCACTGAGCTTTGCAGTTAATTCTTTGTGACGTATATCAGTGTAGAAATACTCACACCCAACAGGCTTCTCTTTCTCCTCCAGCCCTTGCAGAAATTCCTCAGCCCCATCTCCCACAATGAGTGAATGTGAACTTTTCTCCATGACACATCTTGCTGCTTTTATTGGGTTCTTCACATTTTGCACACAAGCAACAGATCCTGACCTCACTGCACTGCCATCTACAATGGTTGCTTCCAATTCATTTTTGCCATCTTTGTTGAATACCGAGCCTTTACCTGCATTGAACAGGAAACAGTCCTCCAGAGCTTCCACTGACCTCTGAACTGCATCCAGACTCCTGCCACCTTGTTGAAGCACTTGGGATCCGAGGTTTAAGGCCACCTGTAGAGCAAACTCAATAACCCCAATCACCTGGGTGTTCAGCATCATCTCTTCTCCAGCTCCACCATGGATCACCAGCGTATAATCTGGACTTACGGCCAAGGTGGAGTCAGCAGTGCTTTTAGTATTGTTTGTGCTCTCTGGACAGTGATATGTCTCTCCAATCATTTTCTCTGTTTGATGCTGTTGGAGTAGACACTCCAGGGCTCCCATCTGGCTTGCAATGGCATATCTGACAGCTAGAAGCATCACTAACTTTAGGTTTACCTTCAGATTTTCTTGAAGTTTCTCCAGTGTCAGAGCAAAGCTCCCTTTCCCATTAAGAACAATGCGAACTTTGTCTCTTTTTCCAAGGTAGGTTACAGCCAGCTGATCTTGGGCATAGACATTCCCTACTCCACACTCCACACCCTCCATCAGATCTGTACCAGTGAGGTACACGGATGGACATCCAAAGGGGTCCAGAAACTTCTTCAGTGGATTGTCAGATGGCAAAGATCGACGCAGGGCAGCTAGGTGGGGACCAACACCTTGACCACTTTTAGTGTTTCTGATGAGCTTCTTATGCTCCAAAAAGGCAACATGAAACAAGCGTAAGATGTCAGTAGTGTACTGGATTGTGTTATCTGGGCCTACGCAGGATGCCAAGGCACCTATCAACTTGCGAGAATGCACGGTGAGTGAGTATGTAGGATCGCAACGGCCATGTTTGTAGTGGCGCATATGTGTAGGTGTGACAAGCATGTGACTGGCTGCGGATTCCCCAAGAGTCTGTCTAAGGGAAAGCTGCAAAGAGAAGTTGATCCAGGCATCATACAGGCCTCTCTGCCCTCTAAGAGTAGAAAAGACATCAGGATAGGAGGGCAAATCAAAAGTGAGAACTGGATGAGTTGCTTTTAAGTTCGGGCTTGGTTTGGGGGTGCTTAATCCTTGCAAGGGGAATTTAAGGGAAGTTGGGCAAACAGAATTAATATTGTTTACAGTGACAGACCCATTCACCTTTTCAGGTTCAGTATGGACTAGGTTCAAATCAGCAGTCTCAGACAGATTGTACACGCACTCAGTCACAAGCCCAGCCACCATCCCATCTACAGCACTGTGCTCAAACATCATCCCAGCTGTGCAGTCCTTGAACACCACCAGGTTCAGCACCTGTTCAAACAAACAAAGAAACAAAGAGTTGCAATTTCTAAATGTCTTGACTGCATATTTTGCAAATGTGAAACTTAAAACATTTTATTATTTATGCTTATTTATGTGCTGCTCTAAACTGCTTGCCTTTTGACTGGTTTTCCCTTTCAGTGTTTATATTTAAACTGTTTTGAAATGCTCTGATAGTATTTAAGAAACACAGATGTGAAATTAACTCAAATTATAAAATTCCCTATTTAAGTGTTTCCTTATGTATTTAAACAGCACTTTAGTTACAAAATTCTGTACATTAGTAGTATTAATTAATTTATTATGAGGAATATGTGGTCTTATTGATGAATGAACATAAAAGGGAGAAATCTACATACAACATCAAAACTGAGAACAGATATTGGACACATGCCGTCATTTTCCAGATTCCCTCCAATACCTTATCATAGTATCGCAGACATGGGTTGTCTCCTCCTCCCAGTCTCACTGCATTTAGTATATCAGCCAATTCAGTAGGTGCATTCCAGTCCTCCAGACAGAGTGTTAGCACAGCGCTCTCCATCAGCACCAGTGATGCTGCGGCCTCCCCTCCTTGCCCCAGGATCTCTTCCCTGATGCCAGCCCAGGTTTTACGTCGCAGAGCTGAGAGGCTGCATATGGCAGAGGGATCATTCTGTTTTCCTGCAGAGGGTTGATTCATAACCTGAGCCAACTGGTTGTAGATGTCAATGAATGGTCGAGCAGAAACTGGCCCACCAGTGCTGGGACGCCACAGTATGTCAACGGGGAACACTCCTCCAACACAGGTGATGATGGCATGGAGGCTGTCTGGATAGACCTAGAAATAACAAAACTACAGATTAGAACTCCAAATACTTGGATCAGTGTGGGAGGATGAAAGGTCAAGAAATAAACTACTTCAAGATTCATCCTCAACGTATTTAAATTTAATGCCTGAAAATTCAAAACCTTTGAAAAGCTGTGTTCTGCCAGTTATCCCACCTTAATTTGATCTTGAGTCATGCCAGGAATCCGGCTGGCAGCAAACACCTCAGACTGCTGTGTGCGCTCCATGGGCACATCGCCCTCCAGCAACCCAGGCTCACTGTACAGCTTTGCTGCTGCCCATAGTAGAGCAGCTGCTCTCCCCAGCTGGGTAAATTTCTTTTCTTTGGATGGAAGAAGAACAACCGGAAGGGCTGTAGAGGTAGGCAGGGGGTCAACACATGACAGCAGACATCTCTTGAACTGCTCTGTCACCCAGTTCTCCTGACCTAAAACTCTAGTTGCTAATTTCTCCTGGGCCTCTTGTAGGAGCTCCCTCTGCTGTTCCATTGCTGTCCTGAAGTCAGGATAAATGTCAGGACTTAGAGTGAGCTGCAGAACACGGCCCACTTCTTGAAATGTAACATCCAGCTCTGGAACAGGGTAGTTGTGAAGGGTCATCCTGCTGGTATGAAGAGGGCTTGAGGGAGAATGAGAAAAAGAAAGAAATAATCAGCGGTGGTGCCAGGTGCTTGGTTTGTGGACCTGCATGATGATTTAGAACAACAGATTTTGAAGCATTTGAGGAACTTGGAAAAAGACTTTTCACATGAACATGTGGAAGTATAGCATACATGCACAAAAATTACAATCACTTGGCATATTTCATACATATGTAATCGAAGCAAACAAATGTATTTAGCCTTAAGAAACAACACAAGCAGCAACAAAACATCCCTCTATCAGCACAGGAAACAGGAGTTGAGCTGTGCTAAGTATAGCCAAAATGAGCAGAAGCTGGTAAATAGTATGTGTTCTCTTGGACATTTATGAAGCAGTGACTATACAGCGAACAAAGTACTTTTTTTGTGAAATATCACAGCAAAATGGATGAATGCCATTAAATTTGGTACAGACGATGCTTTCCCTCTAAGGATGACTCGTAACAACTTTGGTGATCGGTTAACTTATCACGCCCCATCATAAGGTCAAAAAATGTACACAATACTGTGTGATCAAACACTTTAAAAACTAATGGTATTCCCATCAGCCTCAGCTGTATGTGTTTGTGTTAACTGGCAAATGTTAGCATGCTTATTTGCTAAATTGTGATTGTGAACACTGTATAAACGTGAAACCAGCTTCTCATCAGCATGCTCCACGAAAGGTTTCACGTTTGTTGCTCACAAACTACACCTCTGGCCTTGCATGGACACACATACAGTGCACATACACACAAGCTGGTACAATGTAAAATATTATATTACATATAACCCAACGTGCACCACTTCTCATTTGCCTTTACGTTTCCTTCACATGATGTCCAACCTTTCTCACATTAGTGGAGCCAGTAAGTCAATTATCTGAATCATGGTGAAGACGCTGCAGAGTAACACAGGTCTCTTTGTGTATTAATGTGGTGAACATGAATGGAATGCATCTTCCTGAGTGAGACAATAACCCCCTGGACTGAGCAGCTATATTGGCCTTAGTAATGACTACTAACGAGGCCCATCTGCTCACACGTGGAAGCAGTTACACCCGTTTTACCACTCCTCTGCACAAAACTAAAGTTTGGCATTTTTTATTGCCAGTTGTCAAGGAAATGCACCCCGCGCTGTATGACTGATAGAAAATTAGATTTCTCCTCATTTGTCAAAGCAGTTCAAGTCATCCACACAATGCTGGCTGTCTGTATTCAGTCTGAGGATGTATTCGGGCTCTGCTGGGATACTGGTCTTATGATTCCAATAGTTCACTTACTAAATACAAGCAGTACTACCAATGCTACTACCACATATAATACATAATTTTCATTATATTATATATAATGTACATATCATATTAAATTAATATATTATATCAATAAGATAACATATGTTACATTCAGTAATATCAAAATTATCATATTTTTATGGACTTTAAACTAGTTTTTAATTAGTCTGTCAAACAAAACAAAATGAACAAAGCACAAAAAATATTTAGAAATTGGAACTTTTTTCTCTTCTCTTTAAAATGAATTAAATTACCTACCTAATACTTCGAACATTAATACATTTTTCATTTAGAACCCAGTGGTATCTTCCCTTGCAGAAAACTGGCTTATATTTACCAAGTTTTGTGTGTTGGATGTCCCAACTACAATAGAGGTGAGTGGGATTTTGACTGTGCTTCTCAAAGCATTAAAAACATTGAAGAAATTCTCTGAAAGTCTCTGAAACATTGCTTTCCAGAATTAATACCCCAATTACTCTGGCTGACAACAGTTTTCATTGAGACTATTTTCTAACAACAAAATATCCTATGAAAACTGTTCACATTGAAGTCTGTGGTTTTACATAGCGGGACATCGTCTTGGGGAAGACACTGTTCACTGTGCCAATATTCTACATCAACAGAGTCTAGTTTTTTTTTTTCATTTAAATTTTCAATTAATTTCTCCACAAAATACATATATATTTATGTAAAACATATATATGTAAAACAAAATAATTTAATATACAATTCAAAACATTACTAGTTATAATTATGGAGACACTTTTTGTGTTACAGGACTATAGACTTTTTTCTACTTCTTTCAACTCATCTAAAGACAAGAAATTACCTTAAACCAAAAAGAAATAAAAGTGAGAGAAGACAATTTCTTTTTTCTTCATTTTCTTCTTCATTTCTAAAATGTTCACAAATTAGTTTTATTGCAGAAAAAAAAATCAGCTTACCTCAATATGGAAATTTCTCCAAGATCTGGCCAGTTGGTAGGATGGAAGGACAGTCAGTGGGAGTAAAACTTGGTTGGACTGAAAAATCAAGGGTTTGTCTGTAACACAGAAGCAGTGACTCCAATTAAGCAATTCAGTTTCTGGCCTCCCCCTTCTCTCTCAGTAATCTCAGTCTCTCTCTCTCTGTTTGTCTCTTCCCTGTTTGTCCTTGTGTTTCATACACCATTACATGTCTGTTACATAGTCCAACTTTACCAAAGCACCATCAACAAAGTACCAGGTGCCTCAACTGACTCTCCCTCATATTTGTTGTCGTTGTGGTTGTAAACACTCTCTGCTCTGAATCTGCTGCGCTGAATGATGAATCAAACTTAAAATAAAAGTTTTTTATGTGCTCAGTGATCAGAAATATGGAAGGTCCTGCTCAAGATGACAACTGTAAAGCTGCCAGACACTGTGACAATTTTGACACCATGATCCTGCAGCATCCTGTAACATTCAGACATTAGTGACTCAACCAGCAGCCTGATATAGATGTGTGGATACTCCTACCAGCAGATGACAGCGCTGGAATGTTACTAAGATCATTTACTCAAGGACTGCACTTAAGTAGAAACTTGAGGTATCTGTTGCTTCGATAGCTGATTAATAATTTCATGGAAAAATCCCTGACATTTTATTTTATCAGCCTCTCCAATGTGAGAATTTGCAGCTCATCCTTTTGTTAAATTACAGTAATCGGAACAATTTTGAGGTTTCGACTACTGGTCAGACAAGATGTCACTTTGAGCTCCGCGTAATATGTTTAAAGTACATTTTCCTGCTAAATACATGTGTACTTTTACTTAACCCTCTCATCCCCAGGCCAGAATCAGCACTTTTGTACAAGTCACATTCATCAGCCTCTCAGTGTCTCTCATTGGCTTCAAATGTGGATGCAGTGCATAATTTCTTTTTCAGAATATCTGTTTAGAAAAATTGGTCAAATTTGATGTGAAAAGTTGCCTTTAAGATTTATAAAGGATTATGCATATGTGTAGAATTTAGGTTTGCCTGGAAAATATGCCAGCAAGAATACATAGCTTGAATAGTTTAAATCTGGGTGTAACCAAACCAAACACATAGAGCTTTAGTTTCTCTTTCACTCTGAGATCAGTTCAGGGTGTGTTTTGGTGCATGCAGCCATATTAGAAGGACATACTAAAAGGATCTGTGGCAGACACTCTCTGAACTGAGCATCGTTTACAACCCAGACATGGCCAACAACTGTGGTGAGTCATGTAACTGTATCCATGTTTTAAAGTACCTTTATTTTACAATGGCAAAACAGTGATCAGTGCTGGGATCATTGTTCTTGTAATGTACTGCTGTAGGTCCATGTCGATTCTCTGTGTTTCATAATCTGACTGCATGTTCTGGAGTACTCATATGTTTATACAGATTTTGTTTCAGTTAAAAATCATGATGATTTCTTGAAAACTGTTTTAGATTTGGAGCATTTTATTTTTGTGTCTAAAGCTTTTAAAGGAAGCTGTGCTATCAGTTAAACCTTTTCTCTGACTCCATCCACTGCTATGTATGTAGAGCCTGTTCATTCTTAACCTCTGTCCCTCATTGTTTTACACAGGATCTAGCAGAACAAATGATGAGGAGCTGAGGATTGTGATGGTGGGGAAGACTGGCACTGGGAAGAGTGCCACTGGAAACACCATTCTGGGGCGACAGTGTTTTAAGTCAAAGTGTAGTCCTAAGTCTATGACTACAGACTGTGTTAAGGGCAAAGCTGTGGTACATGGACAACAGGTTGCTGTCATTGACACCCCAGGCCTGTTTGACACCAGGTTTGGCATGGACAAAACAGCTAAAGATGTCTGCCAGTGTATCTCTTATGCTGCTCCTGGACCCCATGTCTTCCTGGTGGTCATCAAAGTGGGCAGATACACTGAAGAGGAAAAAAACACAATGAAAAGGATTCAAGAAATCTTTGGCCAGGCTGCAGACAGATTCAGCATGGTTCTCTTTACTCATGGTGACTCCCTGGACTCCACTATCGAGGAGTACTTGGACGAAGACCCAGAGCTGCAGGAACTTGTGGACAGATGTAACGGCCAGTACCATGTCTTCAGAAACAAGGAGAAGGATCGATCTCAGGTCAGTGAGCTGCTCCAGAAGATCAGAAATATAGTCTCGAAGAACGGAGGAAGTCACTACACCAACGAGATGTTCCAAGAGGCCGAGAAGGCAATCGAAGCAGAGGCACAGCGCATCCTGGAAGAGAAAGAAGAGAAAATGCGCAAAGAAAAAGAGGAACTGCAGAAAAAAATTCAAGAACAACATGAAAAAGAAATGAAGAAAATTCATGAACAACTTCAGAAAGAGAGAGAGAGGGAGAGGAAAGAGAGAGAGGAGGAGAGGAAGAGGGAGAGGGTGGAGATGAATGAGGAGAGAATGCGGGAGAGGGAGGAGAGAGAGGCAGAGAGAAAGAGAGAGAGAGAGGAGAAAGAAAAGGAGATGGAGAAAATGATGAATAACTTAACAACAAAATATGAAAGAGATCTGAGAGAGCAAGAAAAAAGGTTGGAGTCGATGCACAAAAAGGAGGCCAGAGAGGAAGCTGAGGCATCAAATCCATTTTATAAACTTGTAAAAGGTTTGGAAGAGATAGGTAGAGGATTCGAAAAAATTGGCACTTGGATTATGGAGCTTTTTCAGTGAAAAAAAATAGTGAAATATTCAGGCAGTTCAACCACAGAGGAAACCCTCCAGAAACTCCTCCAAGATATATAATATGGAAAAAAAGATTTCATCCACAGAGATATAATCACAACTCCCTTTCTTTTCATGATCTAATTGAATTATAAGGTTAATTTTATTTGTTTGTGTAGAGCTATATAGTGCAGGTTAGTCAGTCCATGTCACTCATCATATCACTGTCTCACATTGCCATCTAGAGTTCTCTTTCGGTATTTGACACTATAACATGTTTGCATATCATGAAGATTTTTAAGATCATATCATACCTGAAGCTATAGATTACATCAAATAACTATTGTTCTGTTTAGTTTTATTTTATTCTCATTTAACCATTGCAATAAATGCATTCTTTGTTTGTTTGTTTGTTTGTTTTTTGCAGTGTAATAGCTGTGAATAAACAAGTTGCTTGTATCTCTTTCTAAGAAGCTTGCAATAAACATTTAGTACCAAAACCTGTTCTCATTTCTTCTGTCTGGTTTTGGTCAGAGTTTCTTGAGTGTCTTATAACTGTTTGTAAACAGATGTGTGCATTGCTGTGCAAAAAAATAAATAAACAGATAAATAAGCTAAGGAATTAATAAAGCACACACTTTCAGGACCTCTTTGAAATACATTTAGCGTAATTATATTGTTTGTTATCAAAACAGCTATTATAATTAAATATTGGGCCTGAATACTCACAGTCAGAGGTAACCTTCAGTTTAATTCATCCAAATCCACTTTTCTTTGCTTGATTTTATCACATTTTGCGATTTGAAGCTGATTGTTCTGGTGTCTCAGCCATTACAATTATATTATCTGGGTAAAGCGGCACGTACAATCTCACATAAACCTCAGTATCACTCACTTTCTTGTCTCTACCTTCACCTGCAAACATATGAAGGCCTCTGTTATGTTTTCTAACATGATTCTCAACAAAAGTTCAATAGATAGCAAAAAGTGGAGATAAGTTAAGTTAAGATAAGGTTCCAGGTGGTGGATGTGAGGCCTATGGAAGGTTCAGTGGGAAAGAACCAGAACCAAGAGAGCTAATAAAAAAAAAAACACCACAGTGTTACTTACCATCCATCCACCCATCTTTTACCGCTTGATCCGTCATGGTCACGGGGGGAGCTATCCCTATCCCAGCTGACTGTGGGCGAGAGGCGGGGTACACCCTGGACTGGTCGCCAGTCAATGGCAGGGCTGACACACAAAGACAGACACCCACACACTCACACCGATGGGTAATCTAGAGAAGCCAATTAACCTAATGTGCATGTTTTTGTGATGAGAGAACCCACACAAGCACAGGGAGAACATATAAACTCCACACAGAAGAGCCCAGACCGGGGTTCAAACCTGGAACCCTCTTGCTGCGAGGCGACAGTGCTAACCACTGCACCACCGTGCCGCCCTAAAACTTTAAGCAGTCATCACAAAATAAGCAACAGTCTAATTTAAATTCTGAATTTAAATTCTTGTAATTCTTGTAATTTTTTAAGCATTAAGCAATCAAAAAGTCAGACGATCTGCTCCATCAGGACTGTGTGTGTGGATTGATCAGATTTGATTGACAGTCTCCTGGTAACATGAACAGACAACCAACTAACAACAGCCACATACCTGTCATCAGGTTGTGCTTCATAATTCATGATCGGTGCATGGAAATTCAGTGTGAGGAGCACAGACAGAAACTGAAATGGGCTACAGAGGTCTCTCGTGTGAAACAACCAAAACTGATCTAAATGTGGCAGAAAATGTTGTGTTACGTAGGACCGCATCCCTCATAGTAACACGCTCACTGAGGTTTTTAGGGTCTTTAACATTTGTGAATATTTACTCCTTCTATACCACTACACTGTGCTACAAGTGTGTACAGAGAAGGCAAATAATTAGTAATTGTCCTTCAGGTGTCCAACCGGGCCACATCCCTGGCTCCAAATGCATGTCTTTCTTCAAGTTTCTTGACGATGATGGCATGATGCTGTCCACAGAGGAGCTGAAGAAGTTCTTTGAGAAGACACAAGTGGACCTGAGTAAACCCGTCTGTGGCTCTTGTGGCTCTGGTGTGACCGCCTGTCACATGGTGCTGGCTGCCCATCTGTGTGAGGCCCCTGGCGCTTCTGTGTATGATGGATCCTGAGTGGTTCACCAAGGCTCCGGCAGAGCACGTTGTCTCCAAGGTCAAGAGCCTTTGAGGGGGGTGTACAAAAGTTCACTTTGTGTGACTGACTGATTCATCAGATGATTGATTCATCATATTTGAACCTTAATCACTCTTCAGGACATTTCCCTACCTTATTTTATGAAGATAATTGTATATGTGTAGTTTTCTTTCTCAGACCATTCCAGTAAAATCATGTAAATCACGGAAATCCTTTGAAGAAAAGCACATCTACTGTCCTCTGAAGAAATGTGTTGTTATGACACAACCTCCTGGTGCTTTAGGGGATGTGCACCATAAAAAGAAGGGCCTTGGTTGAATTTGTGAGACAAGTTTTCTAAATGCAGCTCTTGTAAGTGTGTGTTATAGTTAGTAAGTTATTAAGCACCATAGTAGCAAAATATATTAGTTTTAATGAGTTTTAAATGTTATTTTAATTTACTGTATTTAATTAATGCTCACTATGAAAGGGCTTCTTCTTATTATTATTATTATTGTTGTTATATTTTCTATGCACATGTGGCCCCAGTCCTCTTCCGTATTTCACAATTCTTTCTTAATTTAAAAAAAAAGAACATTAAGTCCAAGTGTGTTTGGTGCCAGTTTCGTGCTTTGTTGGCACTTTTTGAATATCTAAAGTTCAACAGGGGGCGAGTTCGCTCTCCCTAGCAGGGCACAGTTTCCCTCTAGCGGTCGGAGCTCGTATGTCCCAGTGCCTCGTCATGGCGGCACAGACCCGTGCTCTGGTGTCAGGTCAGTGGCTGGCAGATGCTGTCAAAAACAACCTCGTCGGTCCCAAGCTTCGCATCCTTGACACCTCATGGTATCTGCCGAAAACCAAGCGGGACCCGAAAGCTGAGTTCGTGCAGAACCACATACCGGGCTCCTCGTTTTTTGACATAGACGAGTGCAGTGACAAGAGCTCCGCGTTTGATCACATGCTGCCAACTCCAGGCCACTTCTCCCAGTATGTAGGAGATCTGGGCGTCGGGAACGACACGCACGTAGTCGTGTACGACACCAGCGACTTCGGGTCGTACAGCGCGCCCCGGGTGTGGTGGATGTTCCGGCTCTTCGGGCACAATTTGGTCTCGGTGCTGGACGGAGGTATGAGGAACTGGCTGGCTGACGGCTATCCGGTGACTTCTGAGTACTCCAAACCGGAGCGCCGCGAGTTCAAGGCGACTTTTAATCAGTCGTGGGTTAAGAGCTATGAAGACGTCCTGGAGAACATCGAAACCAAGCAGGTCCAGGTTGTGGATGCCAGGTCTGCTGGCAGGTTCAGGGGGACTGAGCCGGAGCCTAGAGATGGTGAGAGGGTTTCTAACAAACATCATGTTTTTAGTGAATAAAGGATCTAAACTTTTCTAATGGAAAACATGAAGAAAGTGCACAATTTAGAAAACGAGTAACTTGAGTAAATGAGTAACTTTCCATTATAGCAGCTGTGTGTCATGAATGAATATAACCTGATGTTACTGTTTACATTTTATGGTCTTGCCAATAACTGATAGTTTAATGGTGTGAAAACGTATGAATGGGGTGTCTTTGCAAATACATACTTTTATGTACTGTCAAGCTTGTGGTAGTTTGACAAAAAAAACACTCAAGGACCACTTACTAGATTTCTTCCCGGGCTTTCAGCCATATCTCATGGCCTTCATCAGAGAATGTAGTTTCCTGGGGATGAGTTAATTGTCATCAGTCATGGATGACAACTTAAGTCAAGTAAACCATCCCCTTCTGAAGGCTGAGAGGGGTGGCTGACAGCTCTGGCAGCAAGAAATGAAGTAAGTGAACATTGAGTTAAAAAGACTTTTGTAAAAGCTTAACGATGTTATTGCCCCAACGTCTTCATAATATTTCTCGTTCCTCTATCTCACCCGCACAGACACCCTGCCGGGTCATTTCCCCAGTGCAATCAACATGCCGTTCACTTCTTTCATGGACGTCTCTGGAAAGGAGCTGGGAAATGAGGACCTGTCCAGACTCTTCAAAGAGGCGGGGGTGGACCTGGAGCAACCACTCTGGGCTTCCTGTGGTTCTGGTGTCACGGCATGTCATGTCGTTCTGGCTGCTCACCTGCTTGGCCGCCCTGGGGTGTGTGTTTACGACGGCTCCTGGTCTGAATGGTTTAAAAGGGCATGTCCGGAGCATATCATCTCAGAGGGAGATGGAAAGGAGGTGTGAAGAAGAGGCAGTGGACTAATAGAAACAAAGATGTGTGTTACTTTTACAAAGGAAAGCTGTGTGTTTGCTGCCAACAAGTGCGACAGATCGAGACTGCAAAACTAGCCACATAATTTTCAAATATGAGGAGTTACTATATACTGTAGAAGGCTGTGCTCAGCGAGCTTGTTATGAAACTTCATTCCTAACATAACAGTTGCGAGTTTCGGCAGCTGTCAGAAAACTTTAATGAAAATTTCCCCTACATTATGCAAATGATTAAAATTTTCATTATAGGAAAGTTATATAGGGCCTAATCAAAAAATAATAATAATCGTGTTTCGAAAATGACGTGCTAGTTTTTGTTTGTTGGATGATCCAAGACATTTATGATCCATCTCTTGGAAAGATGACACTATTATATATTACACTATTATCAGACTGTCTTCTAAGAAATGTGTTGAGACAGGAGAAGTCTAATTCTTGGGAAGAGGGCACGTTCTTGATAGGAGGGTGTCATGTGGGTTTATTGTATTCTTTTACAAATGTTACAATAAATTGGTGCTTGAGGTCCTCGTTTTCTTATCCTACAAACTGGTACATTGTCAGACTGTTTCCTTTTACTCTTTTAAAATATGCCTAACTCCTGCATGGAGGAAAATCTCCTGTGTTCAGTAACTACAAAAGTAAATATTTAACTCTGTTCGAAGATTGTGGAAGCAAGCAGGGCAAAATTCAGTAGATGGAAAAATATTGATCAACCAAGTCTCCCCCACAGTCCACAGGTTTACAGGAAATCATTGTAATACTCTTCCTACAGGTCCAGGTTCATGGTCATTTTATTGCAAGTCAAAAAATAATGTTGTGATCTTGTATTTTTCCACTTTATAATATTCTCAATCGTTTCATGTCACGAACTAAAGCAGATAAAAGGCCCACAAAAGAAGCTGTTGCCGAGACGCCATATAAACTCAAAAAAAAAAAAAAATTTGGATGCTGACGCAGAGGAAATCAAAACCAGTTCAGTCCTGTTCCTGTGCTTGATTCGAGGTGTCTGGCAAGATGCCCGATTTCCTAAACAAAGTTTATGTATTTTAGCTTTTGTCATGCCATGGTAATACAACCGTACCACGTACTATGTTTATACTGATGTGGGCCCTAAATGTGAACTAATGTGACAATGAAGTTGTAAATTGCTAAGCAGAGGTCCCAGATTGAGCGTGGTTTAGCTGATAGCAGTGAAAGCTGTGCACTTATTCCGATCTCCATCATCCTTTCTTATTATCGGTAATATGGCATTTCCATTTGAGCAGTTTAAAAAAGCAAGTAATTAGTTATCTTTATCATTGTTTGTGATGTCAGCTGTTGCTATTGCGGTGGAGGGAAAAATGCAGGGACCACAGCGAAAGAGGATTACGACTGGGCGGAGGAGAACGAACAACTCTTTTTTAACAGTTCTTCTCGAGCTTGTCACTGTATCTGCAGTGGTGTGTGCTGCTTCACATTAATCTGACCTCAGCCCCCAGACACACAAGTCAGCTTATCACACAAATGGTGTGACAGTACAAACTGTCAATAATCACCGTTTCAGCACTGTATGCAATTTTGCAAAGATTAAATCAAGCCACTATGTACATTTATCAACACAGCAAACATTGCAGCATAAAAGCGCTGAATGGTAGAGGCACTAGTGACCTTACATAGTATGTAGATACAGTATGCGCAGGCAAAAGTAATAATTAATAAACTAAATTTAAAAGAACTGATTGAAAGAGGAGTCGTTTAGAGGACGTGATGAAAAAGATTGAATCACCCGACGCCCTGAACTGCCCACCGCGAGTGCCACAACAAAGATGGCGGACCAACTCTGACGTGAGGCACTCGGATGTCCCGTAAACTGCCTGAAGGTCCTAACGAAATAAACAAATTGGGGTCCTATTTGGCGATAGGCTAGCTGTCGAAACGAAATTACGAGTCACATTGTTTTACACAACTGTGGCAAATTGTCAAAAGTAACACCAATATATTTCGAAAAGTGTGTTTGAGGAATGTTGTTAAAATAGAAGATTCATTTGGTTTGGTCGTTTACGTCCTAACTGGCCCAGTAGTTTTGTTTTTGAACGTCGAGGGTGTGTTTTTCGGCCGTAACGTTGTTAGCGCTAGCGAAGCAAAAAAAAAAAAAAGCTAGTCCTCAAACCCACGTAATTCTGAGATTTAGCCAAATAAAATAAGAGGTAAGTTAAGCTGTAATTGAACATTAAAACTAGTGTATGTTAACTTTTGCTAGTGTACGCTTTGCTGTGGTTGTACGTCCTGTGCTACACAGTGGATTTTAGCTAAATGAACCATGTCATTTCTACTGAACCCATAAACAAGTAACGTAAATTAGTGTCAGTGTAGTATAAGCTGTAAAGTAAATTGTCAGCATATATTTCAGTTGGGTTCAGTTATTTTATTTATTTATATATTTATTTTTACAACGATAGACTACATCCACATCTCCAGAGTGCGGACAGCTGTAATTGAATAGTTAATTTGTTTTGGGTGATTTTTCCACAGGGAGGCGTTGATGAGCAACAATGTCTGGCATCGCTCTTAGCAGACTGTCCCAGGAGCGCAAAGCCTGGAGAAAAGACCACCCATTTGTAAGCAGCAAGTGTGATGATTATAATGCACTCTGTTATCATTTTGTCTCCTGTTACTGAGAGTTCGTAGATTTGTTTGGTAACTTCAGGAGTGCTACTGATACAAAGTAGATACCATGTAGTTAACTAGGACAGAGGTCTCCTGCTGATGTTTGGTGTATTTATATAACCACACAGGGTTTTGTTGCTGTGCCTACTAAGAATCCTGATGGGACCATGAATCTCATGAACTGGGAGTGTGCCATCCCAGGGAAGAAAGGAGTAAGTTACTTCCTGGCATGGGGTCAACCACAGTTGCATAGACCGGCTGCCTTTATGTTTTTTCAGAATGACCAGCAGTTGATCATTTCAGTACATCTTTGATATACAAACTATAATCCTCATTTGTTTTGCAAACCTTTTACTTTGCTGACTTGATCACCTGAACTCTCTCATCCATCCGTATCTCTATGTTAATGCAAAACAACTATTGTCTCCATCATCAAAAAGCAAGAGACACTAGTTGCATTTCATTTTCAGTTTGATAACTGTTACACAATCTCCACTCATTTGTTTTGCTGTGACTCCACACTAAAACTACACTAAAATACGTCTGTTTTAAAGGTCACTCTTTTTTTTATATATATCCCTTTTTTTCCTCAGTGAGTTCCCTAAAGCAATTATTATTTCCTTATTCTTTCATTAGACCTTGTGGGAGGGAGGACTCTACAAACTCAGAATGCTGTTCAAAGATGACTACCCTTCCTCACCACCCAAATGTGAGTAAGATTTCGCCCTTGGTACATAGTTTCATTTTTATGTTGAAGGGCAAACATTTACATGCAGCTGTCTATTCAAAATGAAAGAGGAATAACTCAGGAAATAAGGGTTTTGGCAACTGCGTTGTGTAAACAGTGAACCTGAGTACAAGATGACAGGATCTGTTTTTGTGATGGTAATAAGAAAAAATGGTTATTGTCATTCATACTTTAAGTCACTGCATTTTGGTGTTTGTCAAGTCTTCTATGCAATGCAAATGTTAGACATCCACCTAGACTTGAAAATGTAGAATTGTTTGGTTTGTCAGTTGTTTTACACCCAGCGGTCTTTCCCAGAATTTCCTGATGTAATGTGCAGTCAGTTTCAAAAACACTTGTATTTTCCATACTAAAACTGTATGAGAATTTGTATTTGCTTACCTGTTTTGGTGAAGTGAAATGATACTACAGTATAAAATAATGGTACAAAGTAACTATTCCATTCTTTACTGAAGGCTTGTTATTGAGCCTAGCCTGTAGGACATAAGCTTTCCTGTTAGTAAAGTGCAGTGATATTCAGATCAGCTATTCAACAAAGACAGTATTTGATGAGTGATGTTGGCAGATAGATTTGAGGAAAACTGTACTGTTTGTCATGGAGAGATTTACAAAATGTCAGCACTTTCACAGATCCTCTTGTGTTTTAGAGATATTGAGTGAAAAACTTCAGGTAATGACGGTTTTCTACAATGACTCTATTGTACTTTGTAATTGAAATCTTCAATTTTACCATGTCAAATTTGCATTCCAGCTTTAAAATTCTGCCTTTTATTTGAATGATTTCCCCTCAGGCAAGTTTGAGCCACCGATATTTCACCCAAATGTCTACCCATCAGGCACTGTGTGTCTGTCCATCCTGGAGGAGGACAAAGACTGGAGGCCAGCCATCACCATCAAACAGGTGTGAACACACTCACGGTCACTGTTAACAGCAGTGGAGTTGGTTGGTTTCCTTATTTATCATTAGGTTATTTCTAATTATGGCTTTGTCAGTATAGTTGTCTTATTGTACAGTCCAGAGTGTGTCAGTGTCACACTTACTGAACTCTGACTGGAGGATTATTGGCTGTGTGTTTCAGATCCTGTTGGGCATCCAGGAGCTGCTGAATGAGCCTAACATTCAAGACCCAGCACAAGCAGAGGCTTACACAATTTATTGGTAAGTGTATCTTGCACTGACAGTCCTGCAATTAAAGCCTGAATGAACTGTGTTTTATTTAGCAATATTATTTGAAGACAACTGAAACCCAGTGACCTGAAATGTCATCTTATTTTTCTCCATTTCCACATTTGTAGCTTCTATTTGTAATGTACCTTTGCTGTATACTGCTATATAAGTCCTGTACTGTTTAATGTTAACTCAATTCAGATTAACTTCAAGACAGGTTGTGAATTGTCAGGTCAACACTCCTTTTCTAAGATATCACAGAGCTTTGGACAGAAAAAGCAAGTCATAACACAAGAGATGTTTCCTGTTCTTTCACTGCTTTGTACACTGATATATCTTGGCAGTGAAACCCTAATGAAAACTATAAGTAATGTCTCTCTGTTTTCTTTTTTTTTTGTGTGTGTGTGTGTGTGTGTGTGTGTGTGTGTGTGTGTGTGTGTGTGTGTGTGTTTCAGTCAGAACAGGATGGACTATGAGAAGCGGGTAAGGGCACAGGCCAAGAAGTTTGCCCCCACATAGAGAGGAGTGCCGGCCTCTGTCCTGCCAGAGCAGCCTGAACTGATAGAGGTTACGAACAGGACGCAGGCAGCACCTGAAGGACCACTCCAATAAGAATCCAGTTTTGAGTATTATTATACTATTACGCAGATGACAAGTGAGCCTGTTTTCTTTCTGTCTTTCTTTCTTTTTCTTTTTTAAACAACAGGAGATCATAATTTTACCTGTCTTCAAGAAATACTTATGCATTTTAATGCATAGCTGATGATCCTAGAACTCTGCTGTCATCATAAACTTTGCTATTTGTAACTCTTGTATAATCCATATCTCCAGTTTTTTCATGAGTGCCGTTAAACTCACTCATGCCTCCATTAATTCTGTAAGTCATGCTAATGTATGGACAGCGCTGTAGAAATAAGATTTCATGTTGAAACCACTCTGTGTAATGTTGAGTCGGTCGTGGCAGAGGAAGGGTGAAATATTGTAGATAGTGTTTCATGAATCACGGGCATAAAGTGGGACAAAGCAGCCAGAAACACAATGGAAATCAATCCTTTCTTTCTTTTATTCCTATCACATATCCGTCTCATCAGAGTTTCTAAAGAAAGGGGGAAAAAAAGAAGAATGCCATCTACCCGTCAAATTCAAGTAAAAGACAATCCTAGCACTTGTATGTTGGTTGCAAGCTAAGCCGTTGCTGTTGAGTAGAAAGGAAGCGGTGCTCTGTCCACCTCAGAAACAGGTAGAGTCTCAGACGGGTGGGGTCAGGGGCTTGGCTTCCTCCATCAGTCATCCTTTATTGCAGTGAAAATAAGATAAAATTAGTGTTACGATTCTTTTCGTGAACCCAACTGGGAGTTAAACCATTTGTCAGTTACAGTGATAAACTTAAGTCACATTCAACACCAGTATGCCATCTGCTTCCCAACATGCTATACTATGAGATAGAGGAGAAGTTGCATAGTAAACGTAATGAGAACTGTTGCTGTGTGTTTGTTTTGGCTCTGTTCATTCAGTCATCTTATCGCACAATGCTTACAAGATGAATATAAACCTCTATAAATCCAAAAACGGTTAAATCTATGAGTCCATGTGGCCAACAGAAGCTGAAGGATCCTCATTGGAATGGCCTCTCAACCAGCAAAGGAAGGCAGATGAAAGTGCACTTGAGAGTAAGCGAAGGCCTGAGATTTTTTTTGCCTCTAAATATATGAGTGCATGTACATAATATAAATAATGAAAAATTGTGGAAGTTATGTTTTATATTGTTTTAGCCAGTTGACATTTGTGTGTGGTATTATAACAAAGAACACAATAAATGGCATACAATTGTGAAATAAAGTTGACTAAAAGACCTTTAAAAAAAAGGGAGGGGGGGTTTCTGTGAATTTTTTTTGGGGGGGAGGGTCATGTGAAGTTGGTCTGGGTTGCAACACTAAGCTTTTTGATAATGTAAAAGAAAAGTTATGTATGTGTTGTACGTCAGTATCTTGGGATATTGTCTTACTGGTTTTATCTAAAAATATCGTTATACTTTGCTCTTTTATTTACTATGGATTGTTAATTTTTCTACAACCATCTATAAAAAGTATAAAATTGCCTCATGTTTCTGTCCTGTAATAATGAGAGGTTTCACCATCTGACAAACCCTTCTGCCAAAAGTTTCCTTAATTTCTACGCTCGCCATTGGCATTGAAGCAGAAAGACTATGGCACTGAATAACAACAGCATGTGTGCATGTAGCACTGAAAATGTCACAGTATGGGGTTTTTTTTGGTTTTGTTTTTTGATGTAGTGCTCTCAGCTATCTTGCATGACATTCTTAAGAAATGTAACACCTCGAACGCCATTTGTTTTGCCTCAGCCTTCCTGTGGTTTATTATTTCAGTACGACCTCAGTTGGCCAAGCAGACAGAGAGAACTCTAAATAGGTTTTTGTTGTTATTGTTGTTTTTTTAAAGCTTA
The DNA here is from genome assembly GCA_037833715.1 of Toxotes lorentzi. NCBI lineage: Eukaryota > Metazoa > Chordata > Actinopteri > Toxotidae > Toxotes > Toxotes lorentzi. The sequence continues at coordinate 14,816,236 of JBBMJY010000010.1, forward strand.
ATCCTCTTGTTAGTTATGATTTTCTGTGTTCCAAGCTTCTTGTAGGTGTTGGAAGTAGAAAGCCTCCTTTGGTGCCCCCTCTGTTACTGCCTCACTATATTGATCCTGGGTCAGCCTCCTTGCACCCCCACAGCATCTGTCACAGCTTGGGCCACTGTCTCCACACCAACATATTTCCAGATCTGCTCATCAACATTAAGTCTCTAGTTGCATCTCTAACTTCCTAGACCTCTGTAGTCGATGCTCTACGTGGATAACTAACTAAACCTGGATTTCTGCTAGGCAAGCAGGGGTAAATGACAGGGGCCTCATCACCATTGTTTTTGTATGATGTCCTAAATCCCAAACAACAGGTGAGGCTTGGTCCCAGTGTACAAAGTACTTGTTTGGGGAGGTGTGTGTGTTCAGCACTGAGAACAGCTGTCCAGAGTCTGCTTCTGTGATGCTGACCACCAATTATCATAGAGATACTTCTGACAGTATATTATTAAGCTCAACGTGACAGTAACTATGTTTTAGAGGTGGTGTTCACATGGACGCGATGTTATTGTAAATCAAGCGAATCCTGAGTAGCTGAAACACAGTCTGTCTTATCCTGCTGAATAATTCAGCTGTGTGTGAACGTTGCTATGCACAGTTCTACACACTGCACTGTGTGACACACTAACTCACTGTGACTCATTGTGTTTGCATGTATGCCAAGTATGCTAAGCCTGGCATTTAAAACAAGACTATGACACTCAAAGGTTAAATTCATCAGCAATAAAAGGTGCCCGTTCTCAGGTCAATACACTAAGTTTGATATGACTGTGATATGTAGGTATACAAAGCTGACCTACCGACCCCCATCTCTGCTATGGCCTCAAGACAGATGAAATAGATAAGTGCTCTCCTTTCTCCTCCTCTCTCTCTCTCTCTCTCTCTCATATCTATTTTTGTTTATATCATTCATTGCTGTGGCTCAGCTGCAGAACAAAGAGTGATATCATGAACCAGAAACTCAGCACTGCATTGACGGAAATGGGAAAAAAAAGGGCACTGAGGCACTTCTTCCCACCCTGAGAGCACAACACATACAGCACCCTTGTGATGCACACTTTTGGTGACTTTGGAAATGAATAAACGAGGTGCGATTTGCTTTCGAACATGCTGTCAAGCCTGCTGCTCAACAGTGAACAAACAAGAGGCTGATAATGTTGGAGACAAAATACCACTAGAAAGATTAGTGGTTAGGCAAAAGATAAGTGAAGTAATCAGTAAACTTTTTTTAGTTGTAGATGTGCCCCTTTTCCCACCTCAAAATGAAATATTGATTGGTGGTGTTGGGCACAAAAAAACACACCCAGAACTCTCTACTCAAACTAAAACTTAAGAACCCAAACCACTGCAAGCAACAGCCGAAGGGGTTATTTTTCACTGTGATGTAAGAGCAGCAGAATGGAGGTGGTTTCAACAGAAACCACTGAAACTTGCTTTTTTTTTGTCACAACCCGCTGTGCCTCTCTTGTCAAGTCGGACCTGTCGTACACAAAGAGTATCTGCAACAGAAATCTGACCTGTTCTTTACCACCCATGGAAACGAGGTTGAGAGGACTGCTTTAAGCTGGCTGGACTATGTAATCCCCTGCTGAGGTGTTCAGTCAGTACAGATCCACAGACGATGCACAGATGCACTGTTTAAACTCATCTGTCACTGAAGCTGATAATAAGTGCAGTCAGTTTAAAGCAGATCTCACATCGTGTCAAATGGTGTCATATTATTAATCCACCAAAAGAATCCAGCTACATTGTTAGCTTGGCATGTGTTCATTCACGTACAGTACATGGTTGCCTGATTTTGCCTTTACTTTGGTTTATGACTAGTCCAAAACACCTGCTGTAATGTGTGATTTTTGGGGATTACCAAAATGTTAGCAGGTCAACGTGCCAAACTGATGGTACAGTTTGTACCATTACAATACACCAGCCTGCTGACATCAGCATTGAGCTCAAAGCGTGGCTGTGACTACATGCAGCCTTAGAGATCTGCTAGCATGGCTGTAGACTCTTGAGTCCCGTTAACCTTTTGACTCTTCGCATTACACTGGAAGATCTTGTGTTAAGTAATGGGACTGTACATGAATCATTTTGAAGCAGGGTAACACGCATCCCTGCACACCACCGCATATTGAGCTTAGTCAGCTCTGGCCCCTGCTTACAGGAACTGTATTAATGTTACTATATAAAAATAGATGTTTATTTGTTTAAAATTCAAGAGTTGCATCATGTTTTTTTATAGAGCTACAGTTTTTGCAACATGAGTGTACCCTCCCTTGTTATTGTTCTCACCTCTACCCAACTGAGCACCAACCCCCCCACTGCCCCCCCCTCCCAGGTCTTTGTGGTCTGTTGATGGAGACTTTTTTCTTGTTGCTGCAAACATCACTATGGTCTTCTTCGCAGCTTTCCACCTCAGACACGGCGGACTTTGACCTTTTGACAAGTGCTGTATTCTCTTCCCCTGCCTACACCTCCTCTGCATGCTTCAAATCTCCCCTGCCCTTTTCTCTCCTGTTACCACTTCTAGCTGATGCTGACACCTTACTCACTGCAGGAACTAGTGGGGGGGTTGCATCCTCTGGCCTACTGAAGGCCTGAACCCACTCAGACACCCAAACCAGGCAGCTGCTGCCTGCTGAGTTCAAACATGTTGTGTTGCAACAGTTGTTGTATGCGTGAATGCTTTGTGGTTTGTACTACTATATATGCAACTTGGATGCGCGTTACACAATGGCCTGTCAATGAACTTTAAGACTGAGATGAACACTTGCAGATACTGGAGCATTCGTAAAACCTGCATTGATATAATCAATCTACTCTGCTACAGTCACTGCACTCACATATTATCACCTGACTACAAAGGTTCAAATGTAGTCAGAAAGTCTCAGGCAGAATGCATGAGTCTTGTTTCACATGTCGCTGCCTGATTGAGGTCCTGGCATGAAGAACAAGACATAGTAGGAAATGTATGAAAATCACTGTAGAGGGGACGGAGCTGAGCCTCATGATTGATTTAAGTTTAAGTTGCTAAAAAACCAAGTCCCTCAGCAGCATTATTAATATCTGGTTTGGATCCTCCACTTGTCGTGACACTCTCCCCCATCATTTATCAACTCAGCCGTGATTTCAAGCTCAACATGTTAATGAGCCCATGATTTTTACATAGCTGAAACTGAACATTAGAAGGGAAATGGTATGCTTGGTTTACCAAGCACTTTATTTTTGAACTAGGAGCTACTAAATGAACAGTTATTACCACTGAATAAGAAAATAAATAGTGGCATACCCATGTTTTTAGTAATCTCTTCCCTAACCTCCCAAAAAATCTGACTGCTCTCCCTTTCACAAAAATAAAAAATACACAACCCTCACCTTTTTATGACCCCACCGCCACAATAATTTTCTCTTATGTCACTATGACCATGTGTCTTAAATTGGAGGTTTTCTAACAGACAGCCCTGGACAGACAAAATAACAGTGAGGGGAAATCTTCTGAGGCCTGTGGCTAAAGAAATGAAATGCTTTGTGACCTTTGAGAGAACAGCAGGCTGCTGCTTATCTTTCAGCCTTCTTTCCTCTTTCCTTCACAGAAGCACTTTAGTATATACATGTGTCTGCAGTGGTTGCGGCTGTAACAGCCGTGGTTTTGACTCTATAAAGTTTTTTTTTCTTGTGTGTTTGCTTGCATCTTAAACAACCCAATGGTTCTAAATCTGGTAGCTTTAGCCTCTTTAATCCTCTGAATCTTCAGTTTAAGCAGAGTTTCATTGACATAAACCACTTCATAGGACAACGTGCGAGTTTTCCTTTATACAACCCACTTTACGTTGTGATTGAAACAGGATGTGGTGTGGCTTTGTATTTCTTGTTTTCAGTACAATTATTATGTTAAAAGCTGTGATGGGGTCCAGGTAGCTGCTACTGGTGCGGAGCAGGAGGGCGGTGCTCTGCTCAACAGCTGAGCGTTGCAGCCCCCCCTCCCTCCTCCCCATCCTGACCAATCCCCTCTCTCTCTCTCTCTCTCTCTCGCTCTCTCTCTCTCATAGCTTCACAAAGCTTCCTGTAAGCCCCAGACACAGAGTCTGTGGTTACAAGTGGAAAATGTCACTGGGCACTCAGAGAGAATGAAGAGACTGAGGGATGAGTGTGAGTGACAGAACGAGAGAGAGAGAGAGGGGGAGATTGCTCAAGAAAGAGAAAGAGATAGTGATGTACGAGTAGAAAGAAAGGGGGACAGAAGGAGAAAAGGAAATCTTCTACATTCGTCTGTCCAGAGGAGGAGACGATAATGTGTTTCCTCTCAGGGACCCCCTGCTGTCTTTACTGACCAAGACTAATCAGGTAACGTATACATTTTATTTATTATTATATATTTTTTAAAATAATTCTGTTCAAAAATAACAATCCAAGAATAACATTCAATATTCTTCTAACAATTTGACTCTATATATTTATGTATTTGAATTTTTTTTTTTTTAAACAATGTCTTTTAGCTGTTCAGTTGTAGGCGTTACGACGTAGGTTTCCTGATCCGCTCTCGTTATTAGGAACAAGTGGTTTTGTTTCCACACTGAATTCTTTTATAAGATGCACACCAAGTACAGTGACACATCTGTACCGTTCACAAAGTTACTTACAGTCCTACTCAGTTCAGGCTTTGATGGAAAAAAACAGCGATGACTCATGAGCCAAACTGGGGACAAAATGTGTGACTTTGTAGGAAAATTCCTCTTCTTTGGGTCATAAATCTTTTATCAGAAATTCGTAGCTTAATACATCTATAGATCGCATTTGGATGTCAGTTCTTCTTCTAGTTTTCATAGTTTTATTAGCAGACAGGTATGACCACTTGTTTTTTTTGCAGACTTGAACACATGAAGTCAGCCACAGTAAATTAGATTAAGTATAATCAGTATGGCCAACAGGAAGCTCTTTCTGTAACACACACTTGACATATTCTCTGTAGTGCACCAGCACAGGTGTCAGTGTTTTCAGTCAAGTTTCACTTATAACTGCTGCCTTCTCAAGATGAGTATTTTGCTCAGTGTGGATCTGGTATTGTTTTCTCACTCTCAAACGTTCACAGCCCTCTGCTCATGATGGTTGGGTAATACAGTTTCAGAAAAAAAAAAAGTCATAAAGCGGTAGAAACACGAGTAGCTGTTAACAGTCCACCCAGTTATTGTCATAGCCATCACTTTGTCTGGGTGCAGGATAAAAGGTTCAAAAGCTTTTGATTTTTAAGAATATTCCCCAGTTTTACTTGGACATACTCATACTTTTTTTTTTTCAAGTTCTATTCCTATATGTGAACATTTCCTGCCTGAATATATTAATGTATTTTACACTATTTACACTCTAGAGTATGTACTGATCCTCTCTGTTCACAGTCATATTGCGGTCATGGCCATGGAGATGCTGTGCCCCTTATCCGTCTTGGTGGTTCTGTTATCGGCCCATGCAGCCCACTCCCACAAAGGGTTGCAAGGTAAGAATTTTTTTTAAAATTCCACCTCAACCAAGCAAAAGCTTCCCAAGTGCAGGTCTATCTGAATGTCCTACATGAAGGACAAGTCCAATGACACTAATAAAGAGACACCATCTTTATCTCTTTCTTTATATCTGTTGTTGTGTCTCTGGCGCTCAAGGACTCTCCTGTGTAAATGACTTTGTCAGCAATGTCAGCTGTACATGGAACAGCACTCCAGTGGCTCCAGGTGTGGACTGCTTCATCCATGGTGTGAAGAAAACCTGGGTCCTCAATATCAATTCAAGACACACCCAACTAATTACGTAAGCTATTACAGATATTATTCATACTATGTTAAAAAGTGGTACAGCACTTTTCACACGCGAGTACTTTACAGATCATTAAACGATACAAAGCCAAGATCACAAATGCATTTGCAAAAGCCAAAAAAAAAAGTAAAATACAGAATGAATTAAAAAAAAAACAGACCTTGCACAAACAGATTAACCAAATGCCTGCCTGAACAGATGTCTTTAGCTGCCTATTAACAGGTAGGCAGAGCATCACACGGTATATCACTGCCAGTGTACCATGTATTTGCTCCTTTTTCTTGGAGATTCTATGAAGTCAGTCAAACCTTCAACAGTTGGTGGTGATTTTTGTCCTACTTTTTTATTTTTTATTTTTTAACTAGGCGAAGCTGCAAGCTGAAACAACATGGAACCGCTCCTCCAGGCTGCAGCCTTGTCTTCGAAAATGAAGTAAGTCACCTAAATGTATTATTATTCATACGTTTCTTTATAACATGTCTTTCCACTTGAATCACGTTATTGATTTATTTTTACGCTGCCACTACTTGTCATTGCTTTACACATTGAATTTCTGTCTTCACTGTTTAACCACTTACATAATGGGTCCCTTTAGGAATTCACCTTCTTTGAATACATGCCCAGCATTTACGTTGAGTGTAACGGCAAGTTGTTGGAGAACCTCACAGACTACAACCCATCTAGTCACAGTGAGTGGCTTTCATTTCTTCAGTGAACTGTTATCCTTTGCAACCAGAAAAGTTATTCACAAATCTGGTAGTCAAAAACATCTGACATCGGAAATTGTGCTTTTTGTCTTTCCGTGTGTGTCTGTGTAGTAAAAATGAATCCTCCAGGTGTTCCCAACGTCACAATCACTGCTAATGATACCTGGATATCATGGAATCCAGGCAGTCCTCGCTCTGACTACATCCAAGCCTTTGACTTCCAAATCCAAGTCAAACTGAAAACACACACATGGGAGGTGAGCACCTTTGCGCATGAATGCAGGAACAATTTATAAAAATATAACACATATTTACTACATTATTTTTCACATAATAATAAGTTGTAGGTTAGAAAATAACAAGACTACTGCCATGCTAGCGGCTCTGTTAGGCTGGATGTAGGCACAGACACCGCTCACAGCCACAATGCTAACACGCCGATGTTTAGCAGGTGTAATGTTTAGCACTAAACACAAAGTACAGCTAAGGCTGATGTTAATGTCATTCTTTTTTAGGTATTTAGTCCTAAACCAGATTACTGGACTAAGTAAAATGTTGACCTGATGAAAAATTGAGGGTTCACCAAAGGTTTTACAAAATCATGTTGAGGAGAACCCAGACTGTCTGTACCAAACCTCAAGGATCACCAACATCAATAACATTCATCATCTGGGAATCAGTGATGTTTGTATACAATTTCATGGCAATCCATCCAGTAGTTGTTGAGATATTTTAGTCTGGACCAATGTGATGGGTCAATCAACTCATATTGCCAAAAAGTGTGGACAGAGTTTTTTTTTCTTAGTTCTGAATGGTTCTATTTGTTTGGTAGCAGCAAATAAGGCAGTGTTTGACTTCACACGTCTCATGCAAATGTTGAGTTAAATCACTCTGATATACTTTGAGAGTTTTGTTGCTAAGATGCACCCTAATTTTGATATTGTGCCAAATTTTTATCTGTTAACAGGGGGTGAAAACTTTGTCTACACAAGCACAAAAGCTAAGAATACCTGCTTGTCAGTCAAAGGAGCGCTGCCAGGTAAGGGTGAGAGTCAAGCCCAGTAAAAAGACACTGCAGAACACAATGTGGAGCAGCTGGAGTCCAACAACCTCCTGGATGGGAACTACAACATCACAAGATCAAGGTACACTTTGCATTTGTAAAGGATTACATGATAAAAGTTCTCATTTTAACAGGGAAGCAGATTCTTCCTCTGGGGTCATAAAACTGGCTGGTTAATGCAGTCATCCAGTCTGGTTCAAAGTCTTGAACCAACATGTGGGGTTGCATCCTTGTAGGCTCTCGTAGGGGGAAATACCTGCATTTTACACATTGAAATGTCATCTCTCTGTTTCAGATTGGTTTCTGGATCAGCAATCAATAGTGCAGGGTGTGATGTTGATCGTGGGTCTCTTTGTTATAATTCTGATCATTTACATGAGCTGCATCAACAAGGGGTGAGTATACTGTGTGTGTGTGTGTGTGTGTGTGTGTGTGTGTGTGTGTGTGTGTGTGTGTGTGTGTGTGTGTGTGTGT
>JBBMJY010000010.1:14835191-14884497 GCA_037833715.1 Toxotes lorentzi
CTTTTGGTGGGGGTTCAGATTGGTTTTTTTTCGGTTTGGGGAGGGTGGGGAAAAAAAAGGGGTTTGGTTTTTTTTTTTTGGGGTCCCCCCCCCCCCCCCCCCCCCCCCCTTTCATTCTGTCTCTTGTAAGTTTGTATATAATTTCTTTCTCTCTAATATTATTTTAAAAAGTATAAGTAATATCACTCTGCATAGGTGACAAAGGAGATCGTGGTGACAGAGGGACACCAGGTAAAGCTGGACACGAAGGCCCTCCAGGATCCAGGGGGCCCATGGGCTCAAAAGGCACTAAGGGCCAAGCGGGTCTTCCAGGAGACCCATGCAAAGTCCAGTACTCCGCCTTCTCTGTTGGCCGTCGCAAATCCCTCCACAGCCTGGAGTCCTACCAAGCACTTGTGTTTGACACGGCCTTCGTCAACCTTGACAGCCACTTTGACATGTTCAAGGGGAAGTTCCTCTGCCACATCCCGGGGATCTACTTCTTCAACGTCAACATTCACACGTGGAACTTCAAGGAGACATATCTACACATCATGCAGAATAACAAAGAGCAGGCCATCGTTTATGCCCAGCCCAGCGACCGCTCCATCATGCAGAGTCAGAGCCTGATGCTGGAGCTGGAGATGAACGACGAGGTGTGGGTCCGACTGTACAAGAGGGAGAGGGAAAATGCAATTTACAGTGATGATGTAGACATCTATATCACTTTCAATGGATGCCTCATCAAAGCTGAGGAAAAATGAACAAGCGAGAAGACAAGCTGAGGATTTGACTGTTGAGCTCAGTAATATCGAAAGCAAACAAACCGAACCAATAGATAAAAAACAAAACATCCAGCATGCTCCATCATGGTGCCAGAAACATAATTGTTGTGGGAGAATCAGTGATAGTGAAGTAAACTGAATGCACTCATCACCTAAATAGAAAACTGTCATAAGTGTGAGCATGGGATCCCCTCTCTTTATACTGGTTAGATGTCATAACAAAAGTCTTGCGTTCCTTCATTAAAGGAATAATTCAGATGTTTGTAAAACACACTCAATCGCCTCTCTTGCAGAGAGTTAAATGAGAACATAGATACCACTCACACCTCTGTACTTTATGGCTGGCTATTGCTAGCAGCTGGTCAACTTAGCTAAGCACAAAGACAGGACACAGGTGGGAACAGTTAGCCTGGCTCTGTCCAAAGCTAACAAAATCCACCTGTCATCCATACTCGTGGGTTGTGTGTCAGGGTATGTTTTTTGGTTGGGAGTTGGCTACTGGTCCCACCCCATAAATAATTTGGCACATAACTCACCACTGAGCAAACCCTAAAACACTTTGGAGTTGCTATTTAGATTTTGTAACCTTCAGATAGCTGTTTTTCCCTGTTTCCTGTCTTTATGCTTAGCTAAGCTAACCGACCGCTAGCTGTAACTTCTTATTTAGCACACCGGCATAATGATGGTATCAATCTTCTCCTTTAACACTAAACATAAATGTGAATAAGCATATCTTCCAAAATGCCAAACAAAAGCACTGCTAATGTTCCCTTGTCGGCGCAGTGTAAAACTGGATGCATTAACAACATCAATAATATTTTAGAGATTTTCAGTCCCGCAGACTAATAAGATTATTGATTAATTAAGGACTAATTTGTCATGCATAATTTGCAATCTGTTTTCTTGCAGTGACAGAAAATGAGAACTGAAAGGTGGCTGATATTTAGAACTGTCTCTCTGTCATGAAAAAACTCAGCAATGGCTTGTGTAGGATATGGTTAAGAAAAAGTACATTTAGTTGAACAGAAACATTGGTAATGTGAGTTTTGTATGTGGTGCTAAAACATGGTGCTAACTGAACTTGAGTTATGTAAGGACTAAAATGGCAGTTCTGAGTCTATTTGAGTTTTTTGAAAGCTGTTTTTACAGGAAGCATAATGTTCTCACCCAGTAAGATATAGCTAAGGTTTTGAACTGAGTTTGATGTTATGTGGACTAATTATGTTTTCCTTTTAAAGTGTACTTGAATGGTTTGTGCTAAACACTTTTGCCAAACGGTGCTTATCATTCTTTCTCTCCCTGCGTTTTACTGTAAAAGAACCATAATCAATATGAATTGGAGTTACATTATCTGTGACCACAAGAGAACAAGACGATGACAATTTCATTTGCTTCCGTTTAGCAGCTTAAACTTGAAGTATTGACCAGAAGTATTAACTATGGTATCATCTGCCTTGACTTGTCACTTGTCTCTGGAGGGCAGTAAACTCTCATGTTTAAGCTCCAGCACAGCAAAGGCAGAAACAGTTTTCACCAGAAAGTCTCATTAATGTTGTCGTCACAGTGTTATAACACTTGTTAATTGTAAGTAGCACACTAATAATTATATTGGCATTAAAACTGTGTTTTAGCCACAGATTGAATGTAGTTCCTTACTGTGACCACTGGAGGGCAGTGAACACTCACTGTTTAAAATGCTATTACGTCGACCTCAACAGAGCCACATTTCTGGTAAAGATGTTCAAAATAAAACAAGCAAAATAAACAGCGAGGTTCGTGTTTATGTGAAGACTTAAATTCCTGCTCTAAAAGATACCAATATGATGGTGACTATGCATCTGCCCTCTTGTTATCATACTTTTCTGTCTGCTAATCGATGAGTGCAGCTCTACGGTGCGTTTGATGTGTTTGATTTATTGTAACGGTAAACTGTAATTTCTGATATCTCTCCATTATATAGCAGGAGCGGTTTAGCTTATCCTAGCATAAAGACTGGAAATGGGTAATGGATAACCTGGCTCTCCAAAACCACACCTGGGAGGACAATGGGGGAAGGTGTCTACTGCCCATTTTTGTACAAATTAAACAGCTAAATATTATGTGTTAATTAATTAGAGGTGCTAATCAGATTTTAAAGCTAGCCAGCTCCTGCCTCCAGCTACATATCTACCACACAGAGATGAGAGTGGTATCACTCTTCTCTTACTCCCGACACAATAGTGAATAAGTTTATTTCCCAAAATGTCAGAATATTTCTTTAAAGTTACTTGAGGGAGTCCTATAATTGATGCACCCAATGGTGCAGGGAAGAAAGCATTCATCCACCAGTACAGTAACCTTGTCGGCATTGGTGGATGGGAAGCCAGTGAGGGATCACGTCCATGCTGAGGAGCTTGTTGCTCTCAGAGCTTGGTCTGCCTGCTCTGCCTCAGAGAGATGTTACCTTGAAGATTTTGATAAAAAAATGAACACAGTGACACCTTGAGGATGTCATGGCTAGTTGTTTGGTGTATCACATATGATACAGGGTTAGGGTTAGGGTTATTGCAAAGGCAGTATGTGTGTAGCCGCCATGTTTACTTTCCAAGTATAACCTCCAGAAGTTTCTTTGTTTTTACAAAAATGCTGGCCATTTCCTGTTAACATTTTTGTGTGCTCCACTAATGCCGTTTTCTGGATATTTCCCTCCCCCACTTCTATAAGGCCTTCATGTCAATCCTCAATACAAAAAGTGACTATTCTGCTTCATGAAACAACACCATGATGAATTCTTCTCTGAGCAATATCTGATAATATGTTAATATGGCAAGTCAAAATTAAGTTTGTAGTCAGTATTATCTAATACGAATTTCATTGTGCCATTATACCACATAAAACTGAGAATGGATCATCTTTCATCAGTTGAGGCAAGTGATTTGCATAAAGAAAGACTAATAAATCTTCCATCATGCCCCACCACCTTTATTTCTCATGTACGAAGACCAGATGATGTATGACACCATAATACTGATGAAAATTTTAAAAATACTTTCATTTTTCCTATGAATGGGAGAAGGAACAATGTAGCAAAAAACAAAAAAACAAAAAACAAAAAAACATCTATCTCAAAAACATATTTTGCTGCGTGCTACTATTTGATGTTAGGAAATGGAATGAGGTCAAAATGTAGGACAAGGTTTGGTCGTGCAGCTTTAACAAACATTTAAGCTGTTCAAAGCAGTAATGTTGTGCTGTTCTCAGGTCACTGAGGAAAAAAAATGCTTATCAGCAGACTCGTGTCCCCTTTACAAAAGCAGAATGTACTTATAGGTTTTATTCTGCCAATAAATAAAGTTTCTTTTTGCCTTACAAAAAGATTCAGTTTTAGAGTCATTGCACTTTAAAAGAAAAATAAGCACAAAGAAAAACTTACAAAGAATCACAGAACAGAAGAAAATGTAATTTTAAAAAAACATAATAAAAATACAAGAGATATGAAAATACAATTATCTTGACAGTCCAAACACTGGAGTGTGGGATGACTAGGTGTGTTCATATTTTTTCTTAGCATAAACCTGCTTTTCTGTGACAATGACACACTCTTGGGAAAACCAGCACTGGTGTTTAATAATTCCATCCTCCTAAGAAGTAAAAGTTTGATTTAAAAAAAAAAAGAAAACAATACACTTTCCTTTCTGCCAGAATGCCCCACACTCATAGAAAACAAATGGACCAAAAGGCAGTGAGACAACACTGAGTCAATAGTGTGCGACCATGTACATCTCAGTGTCTCACAGAACATTGTGGCACAAAGCATGTCCATGACATCACCTACAGTACAAACCACAGTAATCCACTGTGGCAAATAACACACGGAGCAATCCACTGGACACGACCACTGTAGAAAGCACACAGAAAGAGTCCTCACAGAATCACAAACCATACAAATTCCCAAAGAGACAGACAGAAGGACTCTGTTATTTCCTATTTGTCGATGTAATAATCACACAGGAATCACACAGTATTACACATATACCTTGTGACTTCATACAGCCCTCACTGTACTGTTCTAAGTAAAAATGAAGTCCTTCTACAAAAATACTTTTTTTTTTGCTGTGTAAACGTTTGCAACCAAAGGCACTATCTTCTCATTCCACTCTTCGCATATAAATCATAAAACCCTGATCCTTGCCCAGATCGTGACGTGATTAGTCCTGACGCCAATCATGAGCAAACCTTTACTTAGAGACTCAAGCATTAATACTGACTGTAGCCTCATCTTGCACCAGCTTTTCAGTTACATGCGATGTATCTTCACAACGGCGCAGCAGCATTGTACCTACTTAATAACACTTTCTGTTGGCTTCATGTAATGTGTTCAGCTCTCTGCTACAAAACATTGCATCCCATGAAAATGAAAATGTTCATCATATTTTTTGGGGGGGGGGGGCAACAACACTGCTGCAGTCTCCAAGGTTCCCCAGTATAGTTCAGTGTTAATAACTGCAGTTTTTGCATGAAAACACAAAGATGATCAAATACTGATGATAACTCCCTCACAGTAGCAACAAGCAATAAAAGAAAATGTTCCCTTGAGAAAACTCTGTATGTTTAAATAAATAGAGGCTCTCATGTGCATGTACAGCTGAGGTGAAATCAAAGGAATGTTGAAGCTCCAGTTTTATGCCTCAAAGACAAGCTGCGACAAATCCAGCTGTTCAGTCTAGGTGTTCACTGGAGCTGCTGTGCTTCTACATAATGAGGCGACAATGCGGCATTTATATCATGCTTTGAAACTGTCAAATGAAGCAAGCCGATAAAATACTTCCAGAAATGATTCCCTTAATATGTTCTCCATGCTGAAACCTAATGTACCGAGGTCTGAGAAAGCAGGAGGGCTTGTTGTTGAAGTGGAGCAGTACGTGTTATGTAACACATGAATGTCCTCTTTATCTGTGTATGAGGTATGAAACAATTGTACCTGTTTCTCATATTGACAGCTGTCGAAAAATGTAAAAAAAATCCCTTTTGTGCTTAACAGAAACATTGCACTTACACAATGAGAAATAAATTAGCTGACAACTAGCGCACTAGTGCAACTACATTTTAAACTGATCTAGAAACGCCCACATTAAAAAAAAACAAAAAAAAAAAACACTGCATCTGTGGCAACATCACAACCAAAAAAGGGTTTTAGTGACATCTCAAACATGGAGCACCGTCCTGCTACACAGCCTGTGTGATCATCACAGAGCTGTGACGTCACAAATCACAGGCGCGGTGAGACATCAACGTTGGGAGTTTTGATTTAAGGACTACACTGAATGTACACCGCGTTAGGGACACCTGCTGTTTGCACAATCCATATCCCACTCTGACTTGTGTGCTTCTCATTATCTTTGTGATTTAATAATAGTTGTTCTCTGGCTTCACTGATCCCCTGATTCTTTAGAACAGTGTCCTTAATGACGTGCACATTCGTTGTAGATCAGACAGAAGACTGAAGAACACGTCTGTAAAGCCCAGAACAAAGGGAGGTGTCAGTATTGTTGGAGTTTAGCATAATTTTATTACATAAAAAAACATTTTGTCTGTTTGTGGCAGGGTCAGTTTTGTAGAAACTTGAGTCACTCGTTGAGGATCGAGTCTGGTCTGTCGTATCCAAAAAGCCTGAAGTCAGGTTCGTACAGCTTGTAGAGTTCTCTCCGCGCCTCCACAGGTACTGTGCTGAACCAATCGGCCTCCCAGCTGCTGGCTGTGAGGTTCCTATGGGAGGTGGGGAACTCCACCACATTGTCCACCCGCAGCTGGCGGAGTAGGTGCTCAGCATCCTCTTCTGCCGTCTCCAAGTGGCCCACAAAATCATACTGAATCTGGCATGGATGGCAAAGCCGATACACCTGCCGCCAGTGCTCATTAAAGGGCATCTCCTTCTCTGTCTGAGGGTCTAGGAGGTACTGGATGAAGTGGGAGAAGGAGGGATGGATACCCACAGCGAACGCCTCATCCACGGAGGCAGGGGGCGTTGGCTGGTTGGCATAGCGGCGCAGCATGACCTGTGCAAAGCGCCGATAAAAGTCCTCGTTGCGTAGCTCAAATTTATTCCGGTAGGCCGAGATGAGACGCACAAAGGGGTCCCGCACAAAAAGAAACTTGGTGTACTTTTTCAGCTTCACCTTCAAAAATGAACACGTAACATATTAGTATCAAACATACGGTATAAGGGACAATTAAGTGAGATGGTGAAGGGAAATAGAAAATAATAAAGCAACTAATAAGATGCTAAAGGACTTTTTTTTGGTCAGAGGTGCACAGTGACACACTGGTTTCACCTGCATCAGGCTGCTCTGGCAGTTTTGTGATGGAGAAAATAGTCGGGTGCAATACCACTAACACACGTCTCAAAAAGTAAAACTGATGTCCTTGCGTGGAAGGATCAGAATCATTTAAGAGTGAATTAGAGCCGGCGGACGTGACAATGTGATATGCAAGCACGAAGCCCCACCACCGGCACATATTTAACAAGTCATTAAAGCAGTTAAAAGTGCAGTATTTTAACAGACCTTCATGAGGTGCCTTGCGAACTTTCCATAGCGTTTCCAGAACTTGTTGAAGGTGAAGTGCATGCTACTGTTGTGGACAAGGTCCCTGGGGATGGCCAGCGGGTCTCTCTGAGGAACACCGTCCTGCAGCAGGCTCTCACTGAGGACTATCATGATCCGCTTCCAGTTACTGCACGCCACCTGACAGGGGCAGGGAGCATATATACACTTAGGGTATAAAGTTTTTACAGTAAAACAGGTAGAAAGCAGTGGAAACACACTGGCATAAAAACAATGGCTCGGTAGCATTTGTGAATGAGTGTGTGCACTGATTGGACAGAACACAGACATGAAAAACAGCCAAGTGCTTTAGCTCTCATTTGATTTAATGGGTTCAAACAAAGCAGTAACACCATGCAGACGTTGGCGTACCTTCGGGACATAACAGTAGATAATGCCGTGCCTGTCGTCCACGATAAGATGATCCAGCTCCTTGTTGGGAATGTCATCAAATGAACGGTTTTTGCCAGGAAACACCACGCTGTCATTAGCACACATCTCCTGGAGCAACCTCCGCCGCTGCTCCTGGTTAGTCCATTTAATAGAGCACACAAATATTTATTGTTATACACACACTCACAAATTCACTCTTTCATGTTCATACAGATGGATGGTTAATGGGTGGTGACGTTAAGCAACGCCAGATTCGTGATTTGTTGATGACATTCAACATTTGATAATTTCGTATTATTAAGCTACAATATTTGTAAAGTATGAATGTTTGCATTTATATTATATACAAAAGAAAGAAAGGAAAGAATGAAAGCTAATTCAGTTTCAAATTATTCCAAGTTATTCAAAAATACATGAGTATTTCAAGGCTGTAAAGCCTGCTCCAATCCATAAACACAAATTATTTTAGTCTCGACTGGCTCCTTTTAATTGATGATTGTTCAAATCCTTACACTACCACAGGTATGCAGTGTTAGGTTCACATTATCTGTATCTGAGGAGCTGCTGATGCCTCAGATATGTGACTGTGCTGCATGTGAGCCCACAGGCATTTTTAATGGCAGACACTTTGTCTTGTCATAGCAGGAAAAGCACAAGTGAAACCAATAACATTTACGACAGCTACTGTTCATGTTATCAGTTACACTACTATTACAATTCATAATAAAGCTAATAATAGTAATAGTAATTTCAGATATTAACCTGTCTCTCATGGAGTTCTGCTGCCACTGGAGTCAGGTGAATCTTCCACTCCCGCCGTGGTATATACCGCTCTTCTGCTTTCTCTGATTGGTTGCTTGTGTCAACAGGGGCGGGGTCCGTGGGCTCACCAGTTCCCGGTTCTAAGAACTGGTTAACAAAGGCATCAATGTCGGACAGGAAGGACGGGGTTCGGGAGGTCTGAGGCCGCTGCTGGGGAGGGGGGTGTGGGATTTTGGGTCCCGGCGAGATGGGGGTGTGCAAGTACAGATGAGAGGCTCCAACATCGTCCCAGTAGATGATGATGAGAAGGATCATGAAGGCCGAGCCCAGGACGACAAAAATGCGGAACATCCTGGACGTTCCCATAGCGACTGTTGCTTTGCTACTGGATCACCATAGCAACAGACTTATGACTATACAGGGCGTCTCTACAGCATCACCATGGCAGCAGATTGAAATAGTTACCTGGATCTTTTTTATTTGATCGCCAGGGTTCTTGCTACAGGGTCACCATGGCAACAGAGTCAAGGTCCATAAGCTCTCTCTCACCATGGCAATAGATAAACGGCAGCTATAGCACAGTCTGTGGTAGGATTGGGCTTATCATGATGCTGGTGCACTGCAGGAGTGTGCGGTAAAGGAGTGTAATTGGCCATCCATGGACTAATGCTCACCTCTGCTCCATGCCTGCAGCACACAGAGAGAGAAAACCACTGTTATATATTTCATCTTTACTGGACAACCACTCCCAGTTCTGAAGAAACACAGATAAGCTCACATAAAAGTTGAGAATTCAGCAGCACAGAGAACAAAGACACTAATGTAAAACATAATAATAGACCATGGTTTTGAAGCAGTACTCGGAGATTTATCATTTAAGTGCTCAAGAGCGTTCCTCGCCTTTTTAAATCCCTGCTTATTCAAGCACCTATGTAGAGTATTACACTTACAAAAGCATACAGATTTGAGCAAAAGTCTTTCGTGTGAGCAAGGTATCCTTCCTCTTCTGTTACTAAAAAAGAGCCTGAAAACTAGAGCAAAGTGAATGAGTCTGACAGGACATGCACAAGTTGACCTACCTCCTACTCCCAGCAGTAAAATCACAAGTGGTTGTCAAATATCTGCATGTCAGGGGGCTCTGCAAACTATAAAGTAATAAGTTCTGCATTGCACAAGTGTGCTGCTGTAGCCATACCAGGCTTCCTATGGATTATGGTACACGTATGGCACACGTTCATACTGAGCACCCCTGAAGTAATAAAAGCCCCTATGTTAGCGACCTTTGAAATAGGGCCAGCAGCAAATATTTTAGACACCTAACCATGATACGTTCTGTGAGTACAAAAACACACTGATGCTCGCTGTACTCACACAGTGTCTGATCTATCTGTGGCTTATCTCAATCACAATTAATGTTTCTTAATTACACGGGTCTCCCTTCCATCTTCTCCTTCCTGTCAAGTTTAGAAAGTCAAAGGGCGTCGCTTTTCCATTCCAACAGACTTCTAAATTTAGAGCTCTCGTGCAACAGTCCTCGTATTATTTCCTCGTTCTTGAAGCTGAGAGGGGACCACTGACTTGGAAAATCACAATTCTCCTCTCCCCTCTCCACTCCTCTTCCTCTCTGCACATTAACTGATTAACTGCCATCCTCTAATGTACATCATATCTAACATATCATCAGCAAATATCGAGACCCTCTGTTAGTCGTGAAATATAACAAATATCCTACAGCCACACATCCTTGCAGAGAAACTACACCATCGTTTCCACCTGCCGGAGCAACTAATCCGTTGGATCATAAACTTCCTGACCAACAGATCACAGAGAGTGCTGGTCAATAACACCCTCTCAGACCTCATCTTCACCTCCACCAGTTCCCCTCAGGGCTGTGTCCTCTCTCCTCTGCTCTTTGTTCTATACGCCGATGACCGCAGGTCCACCCACCCAGAGTGTCATCTGGTTAAGTATGCTGATGACACAGTTCTCCAGTCCCTGCTCTCAGGCCGCTCTCACCACCATGGCCCAGCACTCCAGCAGTTTGTGGACTGGTGTGACAACTCTGCACTGGAGCTGAACGTGGAGAAGACAAAGGAGATGGTGGTGACCTTCTCTAGGAAGCAGAGGGAGCTGGCTACAACATCTGTCAGCCCAATCCTTGGGAAGCCAGTAGAGATAGTGGAGGAGTACAAATATCTGGGAACAATATTTGACAACTCCTTCACTTTCACTTCTAACACAGAGGAGATCCTCAGAAGATGCCAGCAGCAGTACCTACTGAGGAAACTTAACTCCTTTGGGGTCAACAGCATCATTCTGAAGACTTTCTATCACTCCTTCATAGAGAGTGTCATGACATTCTCTATAACCTGCTGGTTGCACTCCATCTCTCTACAGAACAGGAACCATTTGCAGAGCACAGTCTAGGTCTGCTCTAAAATCATTGGACTTCCACTTAGATCACTAAATACAGTGCGTGAGCAGCAGACACTGAGGACAGCACACAAGATCTTGCCCCCCCTGCCCCAATGCTCTCGAACTGTGAATCCCTCCCACGCCCCTGTTCATCCTGCTCATGACCACCACCACCCCACTCCCCCCACCCACCCAACACCCCCCATTGCACTAGCCCACTTTAACCTCCAAGAGACATTGAACTTTGAACTGGACTAACACAATCTTCTGCACTTTATGTATATCTACCATACAAAGACTGTATAATATACAGACTGTACAGACTGTAAATATTCCAACCTGCTATCACAGCACCTTCAGAGTTTACTGATTCTATTCTTATTTTATTTTATTCCTATGTATCTATTTTATTCTATGCTATTATTGTGTTAACTGTGTAAACTGCTCACGTGCCTTGAATTACCCCCCAGTGGACAAATAAAGTTCTTTGATTTGATTTGATTTGAAAAGTACATCTACTCAAGTACAATTTTTAGGTATTTCCATTTCATGCTATGTAATGCTTCCACTCCAATACATTTCAGAAATCAATATTTAAAAAATGAAGAGTTTCCATACAAAGCATATGACCTTATAAGATGTGATGTATAGTTATAGATTAAATGGTCTATAACTTAAAGTAGTTGAAATCAGCTCAACCTCAATGAACTACAATAGTAAAATGATACTTTACATATTCAAGAATATAATATAATATATACACACAATGATTATTTTCCTTTTTACGATTCATCTGGCAATTATTTTTCCATTATTGGATAAATTACAATATCACAGTGAGCAACAGAACATGACTGTCAGACATTAAACATGGTTAGTCTGGAATGAAGAGTGTTTCATGTGGTCCTGGAGACACCTACTGTAGCAGGAACCAACACTGAGGTGATTTTGATAACTTTGGCAGGTGTTTACATGTCTGTGGACAGAGTTTGTCGCCATGATAACGTCACACCTGTGCAACATACACTCAGAAAACTTTACAGGTGAGGATGCTCTGTAGTTTTACCTAATGTCTTAGAGTGAACGGGAATGACTGAAATTGGGATACAGTGATCTGCACTTAAAACATATGTGGACCAGGGCTGCATCTTTCACAGTTGTGACCCTATCAGGTTGACAAAATCTGCCCACATATAAACACCTGCAAAATTACTCAAAACCACTTATCTGCTAGTTCCTGATACAGAAGGTGTTTCCAGGACCACACGTTGCCATGATGTCACACACCCACAGACTCACAAGGTTAAAATTCCCATCACAGTCCTAGAACCCAAGGTGATTTAATTACATGTCTCGTTTTTCCTGACAAAGAGTCCAGTATCTAAAATATGAACTATCAAATAACAAAGGAAAATAAAGGCCACACATTTTGCTTATAATATGGTATAATACAATGTAATATAATGTAATATTGGTAACACTAAAAGGGGTCATGTTTCTGCATTGAGTACTTTTACTTTTGATAGCTGATGCATATTTTGATAGTAATAGTAATATACTTGTAATGGAGTATTTTCACTGTACGGTGTTACTTCTTTTATTTTATTTTTATTTAATTATTTTACGTCCTCCATTACTGTCTACAGCGGTTATGAACAGTAGGTGTTAATCATTAAATCAATATTTTGGGATACAGAGACGAAACAACCCTTTAAATTTCTCGGATCACGGTTCGCTCCCCTTTCTGTGTTGACAGCAGTATTTTTGGACGCACTCGCTCAGTGTCAACATCATGTCAAGAAGTCTCAGTTATTATGCAATTATAAGCCACGCGAGCGGCTATTAATAACTATATATATATATACATATTAATATATATATTAGTGTTTAGTTGCCTCATATCTCACCTACATGCGCTTTGTTTACGACCACCACCTGAACGCTGCGTAAAGAACAGATAAAGCCATAAAAGCAGCCGAGAAGCCTCGGATCACCCAGCGGCAGATAAATCACACCGTCCTGTCCGCAGCAGCCGCCAGCGGATGCCAGACCGGACACAATGTAGCCTTTGACGGGAGAGCAGCGCCGCGGGAACGGGCTGTTCCTCGCGCCGGGAAGCTTTCGGCATGTGGCACAGTCCACCACAGCGTCGCGTGGAGCCGTTAGTCACATTTACGTGGAGATAACGAAGAGTGGCAAAAGAAAACAACGAGCTTCCGTTCAGTCTGTGGTTTCATCAGTATACGCTGCCAGTGTGACTAGCGGCTTCTAGGTGGAGAGTAGTGCTCAGCGTTGGAGCAGAGGTACGTGGAAAAGGAAAACACGTTGTCGCTACCGAGAGGGGAAATGTTGCGTTACTTTCATGGTTTATTTGTAACAATAAGAAATAAAATTAAAAAAAATAAAAAAAACAGCACCTTCTCACCTCTTCTTGTGCCCGCCAGCTTCCACCAGCGCCGCGTCAGCTGAGCCTGCCTCTGAAGCGAGCCCCTCTTCTTTTTATCTTGGGATGGAGCGGGAGCACGCGAAGCACCGCGAGAGTTTGAGAGGCTGAGGTTTCTGCAGAGTGAGCTCATGAGGGGAAAAAAAATCACTTTTCTGGGTCAGCTCCAGTATAACATGTCTCTGCGCTGGGATGATTTATGTAGACAGCCCACTCCTCCTCTCCCTCCCTGTTTCCTCCCACAGGAGCAGTGTGCTGAAAATAACCTGCAAAAAAAAAAAAAAAAAACTCAAAACAAAACAAGACAAATGTCACCCACACTCAAAAACATTAGACCAAAAGAATGAGAATAAGGAAATGAGGCTGTGGGGATCTGTGCCTGTATCTGTTACCTCAGGCTGATGCGGTTAAAATCCTGTTATTTGTGAACTCTTTTCATCCTGTGACATCAAACGTAGCAAGGAGCCCCAACAGAGCAGCTGATTCACCTTGCAGCACACACACAGACACGCACACTCACACACACGCTATCGTCTGCTTTCAATCAGCATCACACATTTCACCCCACTCCTGACTGTTCTCACAGCACTGTTCTCATGAATTTGTTTAATACCCTTGAAGCATGAGTGCACCAGAGTACAAAATATTACTTAAAAATCTCAAGAGAAGGAAACAAGGTGTATTACTATTATTAAGTTATGTTACAAATTATTATTTTTAACATAGCTTATAAGCACTGAGAGGGATGATGAAAAAGTGGGTACAGGCTTTATTTAATCACATAACATTTTTCTGTTTATTTGAACAGTATGGTACAGATACAGTGTTTCGGGTTTCTTGAATGCAATATGTGCCAGATATGAGTATTTGTGGGACTACTGCATATTGATGTGGGCATGTCTCTTCTCACAGATGAGGAGATTATCTAGCACCCTTATGAAAGAGGTTGCTCTAAATCCCCTTCTGGCCTGTAAATTTTTGTCAAAAATGAACCTTCTGGTCACCTTTAAACAAGAAAAAAAACATCTAAACACTGATTTATAATCTGTAGAAATCCACAAAGTGACCAGAGCGCAAGCAGGTTTACTGAGTTATAGATAACACGGCTGAGTAATGTTTCTGAGTTGAAAGGGTTTTACTCAGCAATGATAAGTTAAAGGTCACAGCTTTAAAGTTTTAAAATGAGTGACCCTTGAAGGATACTTTGCCGATGGCTAGCCTGTTTAAATCTTATAAAAATGAATCTCAGATGTTAGCATGAAAAACAGTCACAGTAATCAGCAGCTTTGGTGCAAAGAGCATCAGAGATGGACTTCAAAGGCCCTAGTCATGAAAGCCCAACCACAAAAACTGATTGACAGGCTTTTTAAAACACAGACTAACACGAGCTAACAATTTAAATCTAAGTGAATGTAAGGTAAAGGTAAAAGAGTTGGCTAACATCAGTGGTTTCAAAACCTCAGGGGTCACAAGGTGATCACCTGTTCTGCTAAACAGTTCTTCAGAATTTCCTCCAGTCTATGATTCTTTCTAGTAAAATGCTGTATAGAAAAATAAATATAAAAAATGTTCAACTTAAACAATCTGAGAGGAGATACTCACTCTGTGACTCAACTGCTCACAACATGTTTGTTTGAGATGTGGCTGGTGAGACAGGGTCACAGGGAGATATTGCTTCATATGAAGAGAAAAAAAGAGGAAGAGACACTTCCATTGTCCATAGTGCAAATTCCTAAAACATCTCTAAAACATTAAATTATGTTCTACTTTATTCTTTATTCAATAGTAATAATTTCTCATTGTAAAATTTTCATATTTTACATCTCTCTTTCTATTTTTAGTAGAAACACTGTACAACATTTTTTTTTAAAAAAAGGAAATTGAAGACCTCTCTTCTATATAAGTATATATAAGTACATAAATAATATGTTTTTGATTTGATTTAAAGTTTTACAGTGTGAAAACCTAAAAGCAGCCACTAGAGATCACTGTAGCCTAGGTAAAGGACTGAAAGTGAAAGTACAGCTCACAGAAGTACCTTTAAGAAATATGGACCCTTTTTTAATGTTTTCAATCTGTTTATTTCTCTAAACAAAAGGAACACATTTACAAAATATATAGTGCATTTATTCTAAGCCTAAAATAATGTGAGTGTCCATTATTGAGTCTGAGCATAAATATATGGCACAGGTATAAAAGTGTACAAGGTTGTGTGCTCAGCTAGATCTGTTTATTTTCTTCTAAAGGCTGCTGTGTCTACAGGAGGTCCTGCTCCACCCAGACCACCTTCTTCTGTTCCTCTAGTATTCGGTCTTTGATGACCCTGATGAGCTCTTCTGGCCCTGCCCAGGAGTCGGGCTCCAGGCTGGCATAGAGGCAGGGAACGCCCTCCAGCTCCTTCTCTTTCGCCCGACACAGCTTCACAAACTCCTCCTCCGACTCCACGCGCAGTGGCAACTTCCTGTGTGGACAGGAAACAGGAAGGAAGCAACGCTATGGTGGTGAGTGCGGTAACGTTTAAAGCCCAGTATATCTGATGAGATCCTGTAGACACTGTGCAACAGTGGTCTGTGTGCTTTGTTGTAATTGTCAGAAAGATTACACTGACAATACTGGGTTCACATCCTAGTGTCTATTTAAAGACACAGTCCACTGAAAAGAATATGTCTTCACTGACACTGTCATCACAAGCAGTCAGAAATGCAGCCAGAGAACATACAGTGTTTTGAGTAAGATATACAATCCCCTTTCCAGAGAGGAAAAAGCTGTTGTTCTGTGAGTCAAACAGCAGACTTGTCTTTTAGTTGGCTGAACCTGGAACCTGCCTGGAGTCAAAATCTCATGAAAGGATTGACGTATATGTGCATTTGGAAAAAGAAGTGTGGTTTGCAGCTGTGGGTAAGAGGTGCTGGGTAAACACACAAGTGAGGTATAGTTAGGCTTACCGTAACTTCTTGACATTTTTCTCACAGATCTTGACGGAGATGATTATAGGGTAGATTTCCCTACGTAGAAGGTCTTTGACGCAATTCAGCTCAGCCTCCAGCAGGCAGTGTTTGCCCTGATGACGGGAGGAAGAATTAATTTTACATACGATTAAAGATCTATGCCTTGTGTTGCTTGCGTACATGATTGAGCACAGAGATAAAGCACACAACACCTCGCATACTGTACTGTATCACAATGAAAAAATATTTCTTTTTCAGAAGGCATTTTGCCCTCGAATCAGAAAATCACAACCTTTTTCTCCACTGCTGCTCAAAGATGGACAATAATTAAATTCACAGCAACTACAATGTGAATAGGGTGACATACGGAACACATTTACTCACTTTATTATGAGAACACTGATGCTACTCTCATGTCTATGGTAAATATAAAGGTGGAGCCAGCAGCCAGTTGGCTTAGCTTAGCATACAGACTGGAAACAGGGGGAAACAGCTAGCCAACTTCTCTGCAAAGGTAACAAAGTCTGCCTACTTGTGCCTCTTAAGCTAATTAAGTGCCTCGCACTAATTTAAAAATTAATTAATTTAAACTGTTCTTCCAGCCTTTGTGCTAAGCTACTCTGGCCAGCTGCTTGCACCAGCTACGTATTTCCTGTACAGACATGAGAGAGATATTTCAAACTCTTCTGTTAAGTGCAAACACCTATAATTCTGATTAACATTTTTTAAAGAAGCAAACAAATAATCACATTTAAATGCACATGCGCACACACAACCACTCACTTGACAGTAATAGCCTACCTTGGCAGCAACAGCCTCGATGTTTTCTCGGGTGATGCATTCAAATGTGGCGTGCTTCTCTTTGTAGTGAATAAAGGGCTCCACATTCTGTTTGAGATGAAACTCCTCTTTGGACAGGGTGTCTACATGGCAGAGTAGAATAGAAAAGGGAAAACTATGTAAACTGACTCTGAAAATTGTTGAGAATTTTTTGGCTATAATAGACACAATAGAAAAAAAAAACTGTGCTCATATGTTAATGATCACCACAGCAAATTTAGCACAAGAGGAACCGAAACTTCTGAGGTTGATGCCTTGGGGAATCTCCTCATAATCAAGACATCACATAGTCTCTCCGTTTGCCAGATGTTCGACTCTGTCTGACCCCCCTCCCCGTCCTAGCGCATTTGGTTTGTCATGAGACTGCAGTGCTGATTCTCTCTTAGCTTGATAGTACAACCAACTCTTATTACCAGTATCTCTAATTGGAGATTTAAACTTCTTTGTGTCATTGTCATCATCGGCCAGATTATCAGCTGGGCCATCTTCCATCCTGCCCCCGCTGTCTCTCTGGTTACACACTTTAACATTTACACCACATTACAGTACAATACCTGACCTGAATCCCAATCATGGCTCCATTCTCTCTTCTTCTCTCTCTGAAACTACCAGTCATTCACTATCTATTCTATCTTTGAGTCACAATAGGCGGATGCACTGGGGATACGCCAGTGAGGTGAAAATAGTCCTTGCAAAGACATTAAGATGACACGTTTTGCAGTGGGCTCGCTTATTCCTATCATACACTGACCTGGTTTGCAGATGTTAAAGTCCATGGCTCCCCCCATGTTAAGTATTTTCTGGATAATAGTTTTCGCCAGAGCAGTGGGAGTGAATAGGACTGGTCTTCTCTTCTGGGTCCTTTGAAGGGTGACGGGACTGTAGGGAATCAGGTTCAAACTCCTGCTCAGCTCACTGTCTGGGTCAGCAGCATCTGTTTGCAGCCGAGTCACCGCACGTATAAGAGGTACACACAGTGATACACCCATGAACAAAAAAACATGGTAGTTTAATGATTCACGAAGCGGGTTATTAACAACTTTCTTATATTTCTTTCTTTAGAAACTTTAAACTGTACAGCTCTTTAAGGACCTTTATGATGGGAGGGATTTCCGACACAGACTTATGCTTTAAAAGACACTTACAGTGCTCTAATCCTTTCCACTTTCTCAAACACTCCAACTTTTTTTATTCTTCAAGTGACACAGTTCAGCTACTTTCATATCTTGTAGTTCACACACTTCAGAGCCTTCACTTAAATTGAAATTTCAACTTCACTCAGTGCTCGCACTTAAACTAAAAATTAAACTTCTTTCAACAGTTTCATTTTAACTGCTTATTTAGCTTCTTGCAGTGCTTGTATGTCAACTACCATGTTAAACACAACTTCAACTGTTTCCACATTCTGGCTGCCTCAAACTTTCAACTGTAAACTTTTAGCAGTAACATTTCCTTCAGAAAATGTAGCTGTTTCTAGCTGTTTCTTGTGGTTGCTCATATAGAGTCTCGTCACTCCTGCAGCGCTTTGTACCCACCCTCTGGTCTAAGTGTTTCCAAGCCTTGTCTGGGTAGTGTTGTGCTGCCTGAGTTGACGATCCTCACACGCTCATTGCTGTTCATTCGCTTGTACTTGATATCCACCCTGCTGACAAACTACACATCGAAACAGACACAGAAAAGCATCATATTATTGGAGGCATCTTAGATATACAGCTTTACCCAAAATTCTGCAAAACGAGAATTGAATTTATGTAATTGTCAGTATCGCTGGTGGGTAAAAGGTCAAGGTTTTTCAAGGTTCTGTTCATGTTGAAGGACGTCTGAACCTGCAGGATGTAGCATAGGTTGCTACTGCACTGAACAGCCTTAGACTGGGGGTTTTGTTTGCACTTCATTACCTGTAGTATCTGAGTGAGGAAGATGCTGGCTCTAGACAGGCGTGGGCTGGATTTAGGATCGGGCAAGGGGCTGGCTTCTTCTGGCTGTAAACTGGTCTGCACGGGCACATAGAATTTAAACACTCAGACAAGCAGCCAAACAATAAAACCTTTCTGAGCAGAGTTCAGTAGACTTACAGTTGCTGTGAGTTTGAAGGATGCAAGGTAGTGACAAATGTATGTAGATTAAAAAAAATCTGAATAGAAAATAGTCAAATTCGAGAAATTCAACCCGCAATTCGACCAGCTACACCCAGACTTAATGCAACAATTCTCAGGCAACTCCTTATGTATTAGACCACCAGGATACCTATGAACATATCTTATGTATCTCATATACAACAGACATTGTCTGCATCCGAAATCATTCTCCTTTGCCATATAGTGGTCTGTATTGGCACGTACCCTGTTTGTACAAACAGTTGCACAGTGCAATGCACCAAATTTGTTCAATGTGAAAGACATTCTGAGGTTCACACCTTCTCCCCCCTGTCTAAACCCCTCCGTCCAGGTGCCCTAACAATGACAAGGCCTTGTTAACAGCCACAAAAACATGCTCCCTCACTCACTCTGCATCCTGCGAACACTGCCAACCAATGTGCTCACCACGTGCCCCAGAGGAGTTGCTTGAGCATTTTTGCTTCAGTCAAATAGGAACGTGTCACCACATTAATACCACAGATGCAAATATATGTATATGATTTTTTTCTTTAAACTCAGCTTAAACATGAGAAAATACTTCCGAATGCGTCTTACCCTGCTGTTGTCTTCTTTCCCCCCTCGACACATTAACTTCTGAATCTTTACCAGGAGCAACTGCTGGGCCCTACACTCACACACATTTAAACACACATACACCAAGTCTTCATTAATTTGTTGCACACATAATTATGACACAATTACAAAAGTGAAAACAACATGTGTTATCATTTAGGGGTCCCTCAAATTTGCTTCTTGTTGTCTGCAAACAGTCAGGCTCAGGTGTGGAAAATGTGCAAAGGTTTTATTGTGTGTATGTGTGTGTTGCTGGATGTTGCTGCTTTGTCAGGACAGTTAGTGAAACTCCACATCCTGAAAGCAGATGCACACCCCTTAAACTGGTAAACTTTGCATGGTTGCTCAACTGTTTATCACTTTTGCATCTTGCTCAGAATCATGAAGTGCTAAAGCCAAACAGATGCGTGGTAGTCACTCACTTCCTGCTTTTAACTGGTCTAAGACAACATGCTGGTTTTTAACCTGTGCTTTAAATGCACAGGTCCAAACAAGATGTTTCATCGATATGTCAGAATGTCAGTGCTGTTATTTCTAAAAGAAGCGATCTCTACCGTGAGTTGCTGGGTATGGTGCCGCGATCGACCTGGTCGGAGCCGGTATAGGGGTCAACACGGGAGCACAGCCACTCACAGCGGCCTTGGTACCTAGTGTCTAGGACATGCACCACCTCGTCACAGCGCACGCTCAAGGAGCACTGGTCTGACTGTCCGGAGATGTTGAGGTTGACCCGTATATAGAAGGAGTCACCTGAAACCCGCGTGCCATCTGCTAGGTCCCTCAGAAGACGACGGTAAGCTGAAAAACACACACTTTGAACTTATAGCATATGAATATCACACATATATATACATGAGTCAAATAAAAACAGCACTTACAGTCATAGTTGCCTCGATAGTGCAGCCGGATCGGTCCAGAGCAGTGCTGCAGTGCCCAGTGGGCTTCTTCCTGAGTGCTCGTATCCAGTGAAATGCTTTGGCTCTCTCTACGTACGCAGCCCTCAAGCTGGTCAGCCAGTCACAGCACAAGACAGATAATTAGTGTATTCATGTTTTTGGTGTGTTCTATGTATAAATTTTGCCAATTAGTCTCTTCCTTACAGTGGTGCACATTCTAAGCTCTTAGCTTTTCTTTTCTTTTTGTACACTCAATGGTTTTGATTGGTCAAAAATATAATACTCATCTCCATCAGGTCAGCAAGGCTTTGGACTACATACCAACAGGAGGTGGTGACCCTCTTGTAGCCCTGCCTTCTCAGCGATGGAACCCGGCTGGACAGCCGAGATAAAAATCCCGCTGTCGTTGCCACCAACCAGAGCGACGTCCTTCAAAAGATTGTCGCCAAGCACCGACAGCTCCTGCACAGGCTTCAGGGACGAGCTGATCCTAGAGAAAGATGACAGAGACGGACGGAACGGCCTGCATACATACGTACATACACACAACAGCACAGACACACACACAAACAAGTGCGACAGAGGACAGTGAAAGATGTTTATAAGTATGTGTGATTTGCAATGATTCTGTTTTTGTGAGAACATGAGTGTCTGTGCTGTACCTCTCCAAAGACAGTTTCCTGAAGATATTGTTGACCTGCTCGAGGTCATAGGTGTCCATTCCTTCAGACTGATGAGAGGAGGAAGATGAGTGGACAGAAGGAGGACCACGATGCATTTCATCCCCTGAGGAACAAAGAGACAGACAGAAATAGACAGGGAGGAGACAGAGTAACAAAAAGATTAATAAAAAAAAAAACAGGCAAACAGAAGATAAATACAGACATTCAGATCAAACACATCAATGGTGATTTTGAGGTATGTGTAGAAGTATACTTTACCAAACTCCATTTCCATGTTGTCACTATCAAAGTCCAAGATGCTGAAAGAGACCAAACATCAGGCTATTTTAAAGCTGCTCATAACTTTAAAACACAATCCAACGCAAATTCATAAAAAAAAAGGATGAAAATAGGTTGACATTTAACCACCTGCATTGACAAGACAGCTAAAGACTAACTCACTGATTTATTAAATACTGTGTACAATATGGGCACCACTTTGATTAACTAACAGGAAAAGGCCGTGACTACCTGCGGGGGTGGAAGTCGTGTTCCTTCTCCCTCTCCCTGCGGTACAGCGACCCTGTCTCAGGTGGTTCGGGGAGCGTGGACAGGATGCTGTCGTTACGGTAACGCAGCTGGAGATTTTATGAGTGAACAAAGCAGAATCTGATATTACCAACTTGGAAACTCAACAAAACGGTTAATCAAATCCCCAAACACGGAACAGAGGGGACACGATACTTTAATCTCCTGGTAATAAAGAGATGCATTAGTTTTCTGAATTGACCCGACAGATAAAACCCTCATCCTCACCATATTTGGCCTGTTGCCTTGCTCCACCATGTTGAAGGGAAGGGGTGAGGGAAAGGGACAGGAGGAGGAGAGCTGGGGAGCTGAGCAGGGAGGATATATGGGGGATATTGGGAAACTGGGGGATATTGGGAAACTGGGGGAGGGAGGGAGGGAGTTGCTGTTGAGGCGCGGGTTTGACATCTGAATATCCAGAAAATCTCCTTTGTTGACTGACAGAGCTGAAAGTTGGAGACAGATGTGGATAAACTTGGACAAAGGAAGTGCCATTGTCAGGGCTGAATATACGAATGACATGTATGACAGTGTGTTACCTGCAGGCTGAGCAGCTTCTGAGTTGGACTGACTGTCTTTGGGTATACAGATGGGAGACCTTACTCTGTTCTAAAAGACAAAACATACAAATCTGTAAGTAAGAGTTAAAAAACTGATTTTGATTGTGATCACTGTGATATGGCAGAAGCTGGGTAAGTCCCTGTCTTTGATTGGCTATTTCCGTGCAGTGCATATATGTGATTAAACATGTGATCACTTGAGGGTTGAAATGAAATGTTACCCTTAATAA
The DNA here is from genome assembly GCA_037833715.1 of Toxotes lorentzi. Classification (NCBI taxonomy): domain Eukaryota; kingdom Metazoa; phylum Chordata; class Actinopteri; family Toxotidae; genus Toxotes; species Toxotes lorentzi. Next base: position 14,857,985 of record JBBMJY010000010.1, read on the forward strand.
GAGTAAAAAACTTTGCCAGATTCTCCGATCTGTAAATAAGTAAATAAGTCTGAGTGGTGGACAGCGACTGACCCCTGCTTTAAGGTTATGTCTGCGTTTGAGGCGAGGCTCCTCAGACGTGACCTTCTCCTCTGGCGACTCATCGCTGGACCATTCTGATTGACCGGGGGCAGATTTAAAATCCCCCACCTGAGAGATGATGGTTGGAGGCAGGTCTCTTGGCAGACTATGCTAAAAACGGAGACAGAAATAAATGTGGAAGATTTCATTAAAACATCAGCAACTTTTTGAAATTAGACATTAGAACAGAAGAAATAAGAGAGAGGAAATATATATATTATGCAGTTATAGTGTACTCTTATTTACTGTGCTGTGTCTAACCTGGTCCAAAACAATGTCTTTGGACATCCGTCTTAGGCGAGACTCCAGGGTGACCAGCTTGGCTTCTTTGCGTACAATCTCAATGTGGAGTTCATCGCTCTTCTCCTCCAGCTCTCTGATCTGCTTGCGATATTTGTCTTTGTCAATCAGGCTCTGGGAGTACTGGTGCTGGGCCTCGTCTCTGGCACGAAACGCCTGTAGTGGTGGCCAAATGTAAGTGAGCAACAACAAAACATGCATATAATCACACACGAAAACAGGCAAAATGTAAATTGTCATAATGTGCAGTTGCAAAAATGTGTGTGTGTGTTTTCACCTGGTCCCTCTCCTTCTCCACCTCCTCTAGCTGTATGGTAATGGTGTCCATGCGGTTGTGATACATCTCACAGTCCTTCTGCAGTGTAGAGCACTTCAACTCCAGATCCTCCTTCTCCTCCAGATACTGCACACGTGCATGTGCACACACACACACACACACACACACACACCACCAGATTTAGGGTTTATTTGGTAAAGAAAGCCAGAAAGGGGGAAGAGAAACAAAGAAGGAGAGACAAGAAAGTCCATAGCTACATAGAGATAGAGGCCTGAGATGGGGGTTTCTGCACAGGGTGTGTTTTTCACAGATGGTCTCATGGGCATTAGGCTCTCAGGTCATCGGTTTGTGTTTCTTGGGTGTGTTTTTGCACACCTGTGTTTCTTCCCAGTCCCTGCTTCACATTCATACAGGCCCACACAGACGGCAAAGGTTCAAACAATCCTTGTTGGAGTCAAACAAGCAGCCACATAGTCATGAGACCACTTGTCTAACTTCCGCATACGTTACCTCCTTTATGAGTATGTACTTTCTTGTTTACGTGTGTAGTGCGATTGTTACCTTATCTCGTAGTTCCTCTGCCTGTCTGACTTCTTCGTGCAAGTTGTAGAGGCGGTTAACCAGATCCTGTCTGTCTTCCAGTGCTTCCTGTCTGTCATGCTCCAAAATATCAAGGATGGCCTTGTCTGATTCCGGTAGAGGACCAGGCTGGATATAAAAACACATACACATTTTTGGGTATGAACCTAGTACAAACTGCGTTATTCACAATGGAAAAAAATTAGTAATAACACACCCACAGAGAATCATCGGCAGACTGCAGAGTTTTTAAAACGTTCTTTTTATAGCCCACAACCTTACTGTTTTGATTCACTCTCACTATTTTCTGTTAGCTTCATTTCAGCAGCAGGCAGCTGTTTTCAGCTGAGAAGCTGGGAGAAACCCCCTGTACGCTACCTGCCCAGCACCAAATAGCAAACAGGCTAAGTTAGCAACTGGCTAGCAAAACATTTTGCCAGAGCTTTTCCTAAAGAGCCAGAAATTTTAATCAGGAGTTGGTGCAGACCGAAACAGAGCTTAAAAATGGAAAATGAATTTTGAATTTACATTCTTTGGCTAGACATAAACACAACTTGAAATGAATGTTGATATTGCTCTATGTCTGATGAATGTGGAAATAAGCAAGTGTTTGCTAAAATGTTAGCTTCACTGAAGTGTTTATAGCTTGTTGCGGTGCCCTGAAGTGCCCAAAAAATTAGTTATTGCATTGAAAAGCTATTGAATAAAATGGCAGACAGAAGTCAGAGGTCCTCTTGTTTGGGACTCATCCCTGAGCTCTCTTGTTGCTGTGTGTGTGTGCGTGCGTGTGTGTGTGTGCATGTGCGTTTCAGACAGGTCGTACCTGTATGATGGACTGTAGCTCCTGTAGCTTGATCTTAAGCATTTCGTTTTCTCTTTCCAGCTCAAAGATCTGCTCTCTCTTTGGCCGGTTCTCAATGTCGTTCTTCAGCTTGAGGCTCTGCCTCCTCTCCATCTTACACTCCTCCTCCACCTTGTTCAGCCTGTGCTTCAGCTGATCAATCTATATATACAGAGAGGACACAGAATGTTTTGTTTTGTTTTTATTAATTACCTTTTTTTTTTTACACATTTTTGCTAGCGCTCAGTGTGATAACATTTGTGTGTCCATCAGTACCTCTAGCTGCAGGTCTCGGCTCCTCATCACTGCCATGTTCTTCTCCTCGCTCAGTGTGGCGTACCTCATGGCCAGTTTGTAGTTTTCATCCTTCACTCTCAACAACTCATCACTGTAGGTGTTTCTCTCTTCTCTCAACTTATTGTATCCTGGAGAGCCAACCACAGTCATTTTTAGGACATGATCAGTGTTGTCCTGTTGCACTGACTATTGTCTGTCCTGGAAATAGTCAGTTGTAGCATTCGATGCAAAATGTATAAAATATTATGTATACTTTTTACTTTCTTATACTAAATGTAATATAGTATGATGTACACACAATTCAATATCAAAGGTTAAGCATTGTTCATGTGTTGTGTTCAGAGTAAAATTTTACTGCACTTAAAATAATTTTACTGCACTTTGTGATGTTGTCATGCCGTATCAGGGCATCTGACACTATCTTGATTTTTTTGAACCTTTGACATCCACACCACTTTTCTGGTTCTGTTTCCTAACACCTAATTTCACATGTTTTACACTAGTTTTAGATGAACATTAAAAACCTTTACAAAAGTTGTGTTATAATGTTTGTAGTATTTTAAATATATCTAAAATAACACAAGCAACACAAGAAATTATTAAATGTTTGTGAAAGTTTCTTACAGCCACCCTGAAAATCCAAATTCAATACCAAAAAAACACCTTTTCTCCAATCCTAACACAATAAGGTACAAATAAATAATAATAAGTACATAATCATAAATCTTAATCATAAAAAAATGGAAACGCTGGAGATAAAATGCGCAAGTATAATTTCACTAAAGAAGATTAAACCTACAAGCTATACCTTCAAAGTACCTCCAATGTTTTTGCTTTGTTTCAACCTTTCAGTGCATTACTTTAATTTAAGTGGTGGCACATCAGCTATTCCGTATGAATTCCTCATATGTGTAATAAAATAGCCAAACAAAACAAATGCATAATTTTAGAATTTAGAAATTTAGAAAAAGAAATTGCACCATACAATTATATTTAGACATGTCAAGTTTAAAAAAAATTTAGGAGCACTTGTGGTTTTAGGATGATAAGATTAGGATGATAAGTGACCAGCAAATGTACAAGAAAACAGAAGTTGTCCTGCCAACTACAGCATATCTTCCTTATTCAAATGCGCAGCAAAAGGCTGTCAGAGAAATTGACTTGTGGAAGAATATACTAACATTAATTTTAGCATTTATTTAAACATGAAAGTACCTGGTGTACCAGATGTAGAGTTTAACTACACAGGACATGACAACAAATACCACAGTGTCCTAGTTTCATGAAAAGGGTTTTGCAGACAATGTGACTGGTAACAGAGCCTTAATAAATTCTACTGTGGTGCACCGAGCACGGTAAACCAAGTATGTGTGGGGGACAGCAGTTTCAGTGTATGGTGGTAAGGTTTGGTTTGAATCGAATGCTCAACCATTGGATAATAAGAATTATTAGTATTGTCCTCTGCGGTGGAGGGGATCTTGCATGTCATGATCAGAAAAGGTCTAAAATAGTAACATGTATTTTTACTCTGTTGGAAGGCCTGGAGTTCCTGATTGGCTAGCCGCAGCTTCTTCTGCTCGTCCTCCAGCGTGCAGTTCTTCCTGCTGAGCTCAACATGCTGCAGGGTCTTGACTTTGGACTGCTGCTGCAGCTTCATCACTTCATTCATCAGGAACTGGGTCAGACCCTCGTGACCCTCCTCCACTGCGGCAAGGTAACAGACATAGCAGGCGCAGAGGACATGACAAGATAAAAAATACATCAAGATGTTTGATAGTTGAAGTTAATTTCCATAGTTTTTTTTTCATAATTGATAAAAAGACATTTAAGAATTAAGAGTGTCTACAATAATCAGATCCCTTTTTTTGTAACTTAATTTGTTTGCAAATGGCTCAACTTATAGACACTAACACAAATCATTGGTTGCTTCAGTTCAGAATACAGTATATTGTCCATTAAAACCCATATAGAATGTAAGAGTTGCATCAAAGGGTATGTCCATGCACACAAGCATGTGTCTGTATCCGACAGTGTGTTTCTTACCTACGATGGTGGAGAAGCGCCGTGTTGGATCCTTCCCTGTGACCAGCTTGTACAGGTCAGGGTAGTAGAACTCTAGACTCTCCATAAACACCACATAACCCCGCTCTCCTTTAGTTTGGAGGATGTCAAGTAGACGGCCTGATGGAGGATTGATTCACATACTTTAAGTTCAACACACAAAAACACAGCAGGACCATTTTATGAATTTCTTTGATCATTTTTCTCTGTACAGGTTCAGGTAAAGAGGAACAAAGTTGTTGTGAGACCCACACCGAATTAGTCTTTGTATGAGAAGAAAATCAAATCCTTCATTGGTTTACAGCCCAGTGTGAGAAAAAAACTTGCAAGAGCAACTGATCAAAGAAAGGGAGAGTTTCATCTCCACAGTGAAAACACGAACACACACACACACCCACACACACCCACACACCCACACCCACACACACACACACACACACACACACACACACATCCTTCTACCTACTTGTGCGGTTTGCTTTGGAAACCAGCAGCATGGAGTTGAGAATCTCATCCTCATCCTGTTCGTCCAGGACTTTGCACTGGCGGAGGTAGGGGGTGAGTTTTGCTGGGGAGATGATGCGACACAGGTCGTAGCGTTTGCCTTCCAACTCCTCCCACAGTGCCTCCACATTATTAGATTTCTCAAAAGTCCCGTTTTCCATTTCGTACACACTGAAAAGTTCTGCAACAGATAGCAGGGCTGCATTGCATTACATTATACTATATCAAGGTTGACTGGATAAATTGGCATCTGTGGTTGTTCTCTGAGGGATTTCTCCAGTTTGCACATTGGCATAAAAAGGTACAAAGAAACTAAGAACAAAGGTGAGATTATTTTTGGGTTCTGAGGAACCACACACTGACATAATGTTGTCATAGATATGATGATTAGCTGTCAACGGTACTAAAGGAGGTAAACCAAATCCAGAAACACATAATATTTTAGAAATCATGTTAGCCGTGCTGTTTCTGAACCTTAAAATCAGGTCAGGTAATCACACTCACGATCACAATCACACACAAAAAAAGACAATGGTTTTAAAACATGCTCTTGAAGTATTTTCACTTCAGTTTTCACTGTAAATATTTGTAATAAATGTGATGAATTTGATGTAGATCATTTATAGCACATGACTGGATTTTTAGCCATGTTAGCTGCATGGAGCTAAGCATCAGTTTGGTCGGTCCCACTGCTTTAGTTCAGACTGAAATAGCTCAACAGCTATTTGATGGATTTCCATGATTTTATTTTTTTTTAACAAACATTCATGGCGCCCAAACAATGAATCCTATAGGCTTTGACAAACTCCTGACTTCCCCTAGCACCACCATGAGGTTAAAATTTGTGGTTTCAAGTGAAATGTCTCGATACCTATTGGACAAATTCCCATTAGAAAATTAACACACACTCAGGAGGAAGTTTCAAATTACAATTTAACAATAAACTTCAGTTTATGACAAAATACATTCTATACTAACGACATTCCCATCAGCCTCAGCAATTAGCTGTGCAAATGTTAGCAAATGTTATGTTTTTATTTGGTATTTCTATGTTCCAATTTCTTGTTGCTTATTGGTCGACAAAGACACCAACACCAAAATGTCTGTGATACTGGATACATTGGCCTTGATGAGTCTGGCTCTAATGGTGAACATGGTCAACATTAAACCTGCTAAACATCAGCCTGTTGGTGTTGTCGGTATGAACATGTTAGCATGCTGGTGCTAGCACATAGTGCAAACACAAAGAGAAAAAAAAAACAACAACAGAAAATGTTATGACTGATAAACAGCAAATACAAATCCACAACAATGAATCACATAGTGACAACATGACCTGTACACATACAGATGAATAATCACTCTTTCCAAGCACTCGATCCCTTTTATGGACTGGCAACCGTTACATAGGACGTTGACTCCCACCTACTGCATACTTTGGATGCATTTCACAGAGTATGTTGTAGTGAGTGTGGCTGAATGAACTGATAAACCGAATAAATAACAGAATATAACTGTTACACAATCATCTCTGTAGCAAAGGTGACTCACATGGCTGATGTAGTTTGGGTGAGGAAATAAGTAGGCAATGATAACACATAGCCTTACAATTACAACTAATATGCCCCACTGTAATATGATCACTTACACTTATCTGCAAAGGAGCCATGTGAGTCCTCATGAACAAAGCCGACCCAGAGTGAGATTTTGCTCATTTGGGTCCCCACACACTCTCCACTTCATCTGTTTCCCTTATAAACACCTCAACTTCAACCAACTGACGTCTTTCCATTTGCCTCTCCTGTCTCTTTTTACTTTTCCAGAGACATATTTCTACTCTTTTTATCTTCCTCTTACTCCCACTTGATTTCCTCTCTCCATCATTCCACTCTCTCATATACACACATACACACAACACACACATACTGTCCATGCATCTCTAGCATTTGCATGCTGTCTGGCTAGTAGGTGATATCCTATAATCCTGCTTTGTGACTCGTAGGCTACAGTTAGGCAAATCAAGGCTATCTGAGGCCATTACTCATGTAAACACACAAAATCACACACATGTTTGCATGCAACTGTCATCTGCACCATGCATGTAAAAATTTCAGACTAACACACATACACACAGACCCATTGCTGTTTAAATTTAAAACAAAGGATGCACCAGCAACGTCAGTTTCACTAAATTTGTGTCAGTCGGTAAATAACTCTTACTCTTTCGGTGAAATTCAACTATTTTTTAAGCTACTTTTCAAATGCAGACATAAATATCACACTTATTTCAACACTTGAAGCTATTATTTGTATCTAGAGTCTCTATGTACTGCTACAGTCAGAGCAGATGATGAAACCACAAGCACTTAGACCAACACACACCCATGCACTCATGCAGAAGTACACAGTGCATGCAGATACATCAAGCGCACACACACACACACACACACACACACACACACACACACACACACACACACATATCACACACAGACCTTGTCAGTAACCACATACATATTTCCTCTTCTCTCTTCTCTTATTTTGGAGTTCATTACCGAGAAAACTCATCCTTGCTTCCTCCTTTTCAAACCAGATGTAAGTAGTAGCTGTCTTCCTCTGTTCTCTTTTGGTCTCCTCAGTCAGCTGCTTTTGTTTATAGTATTGTGGTCAGGGGAGTTGATTGTCTTTTTTAGAAGTGTATATGTGTGTCTGTGTGTCCTCAAAATAACCCTGCATTTTCCCTTTTTTTTCAGCCACTGCATACCTTAGAGAGGCAGACACACATACACAACAACGTACTGTCATACAAAGTTCTGAGGAACTGAGCAAGACATTTGTTTCCATTATGTTCTCTGACTACTTTTTAACTGCTGCCGTGTTCTACATTTATGTGTCTTATACCGTACATCATTATTACTAAACTGTTGCAGACCATCATTTTGTCCTTAAAAAGACATACAGTGATAGTCCACAACTCACAAGTTTTATTTCACTTATAACATGCACACATATTTTACAGCATGATGAAAGGTATATGGTTTCTGTGTTTGAAAATGCATCATTACTTCCAAAAGACATGTGATTTGCATTGTACACTGGATGTAAAATGGGCCCCCATTTGCATTTTAAAATGCCACATATGGAGTTCTTATTGTAAGTTTTTGAAATGAAAATGAGACTATGGACTTAAAAGTTTAAAAATTTCATTAAATTTTTTATGAGTAACTAAATGTTCTTTAAATTTTCTATCATTGTCTAAAATTCTATTGTCTGGACCAAGTGCATGTCGAGCAAATAGTGAAAACTTTATTTATGTTTGCTCTTTTCTGTACATCAGTAAATAAGAAAACATTGATGACCCCCAGAAAGGTTTTTCATTTGGGCATATACTTAAGTCCAAGTCAAATCTGTGCATATGAAGGTTTCATGAATGAGAACCAGTGATGGCGGAGATTAACCCTTTAAAGCCTTTAAAGTCAAAACGCAAAATGACTCAAAAAATAGCACCACTGTGAGCTTTTCTGAGCTTTTAGATTTCTAGAGAGTGGAAAGTGTTGAAAAACCATGTCCTTGCACAGCTGTCGAGTATTAAAAGCCTTGACTCAAGACCGCAAGAACAAATAAAGTACAAAACATGGGGGTGTCTTTATCATCTTGCTCTTCCTAATGTTTTTACCGTTTAGCAAAATTGTTTATGATAAGACCATTATTTCAGATCACATCATTTTAGGCTGACATGGAGTGATTACTTTTTGGAAAGAACTTCATCAAATGCATATAAGCACAATGGTAATTAACCAGCCATGTGATATTAAGCTCTGCTAGCACTGTGGGCCCCCTGCAGCTTTCCTTGCATCCCCATTAAAACATCTGCATCCATTTTTAAACAATCAATTGTGACTCTCACAAACATCTGTAATTATGTGAACACCTCAAGTAACTTACATTGGTTGCAAGGACTCTTTCACATCTCTTATTTCTTATTCTATATTTGATTTATCTGTTTTAATTCTGTTTTATTTCTTTTGCTTCTACAATAACTTGGAGTCTTTAAAAACAAATCAACTTACATATTGTTGGCTCATTGTTTTGGGTGATATCAGAGGTAAGGAGGAAATATTCATTAGATTTGTTTTATATTTTCTTTGCGCTCACCTTTGCTACTTTCTGTCAGTGATGAATAATGAATGTTTTAGTGGAAACACAATTTGAGTTCCACAGAATTTCCATTATGCAGATACAATCTTCTGCAGCTAATCTAGATGTCTTTTGATCTCACTGCTGATCTGATCATTTAAACCAAAGAGACAGTGTGTGTAGGTGTAACACAGATTGTTTGTGACCACTCCGTTCACATGACGACATCCAACACATGAAATCCTTCTCAATTTAACGCTAAATGAAAAGCCCAGGTGATCTATGTGAAGTTAGTGTAATCAGTAAATTCCTCTTTGTTTTCTCTGAAATGTACATAAACCACAGTTCCAAACAGGTATGAATTCACTTAACGCATCATTGTGACCCAGATTCATTTTACTCTCATCCAACCACAACTATATTCTGAGCACGCACAAGCACAGAATTTATATCAGGGAAACCAAACTGTCCATCACAGTGGAAATCTAATCTACCGTTAGTTGTGTGCCACTGACTCATACGCTGAAAGTGAGAGCAGATTATAGTGCAGTCAGTCCAATCCAATATCAAATAATGTACCAGAGTCACTGAACGTGTAGAGAATGTTTTCCTTTCTGTTATGCAACACATGCATTTTATATCACTTTCATGTTCCAGCACAATTCTCTTGCACATAAACGATTATATTCTGCAGGATCAAAACTGATAAGGTTGAGCTCTCAACCACTTCGCGCAGATTCAATCAATTCAAGTCAGAGAGACAGATATGATTGGTTCAGGTGTAAAAAAACTAAATAAAGGCTCCATTGTCCAGCAGAATAGCTGAAGCCTATAGGAATTTGATATCTGAGCTCTGGCTGTGTCTTCTGTCTACTGTTTGTACAATTTGCATAATTTTGAAAAAGAAGGTCACAGTCAGATGTGCCCATTGGAAGCTGCAATAAACCCTTTTGTATTTTATTTCTAATAATCCTGCAGAAAGGAAAATTAGGCATTTTTGGTGATTTTTTTCCCTTTCCAGTTGTGGCAATTTTTAGAAGTTGCATTGGACTCCTCCTTTTCTTATGGAGCACTTTTGAGTTAATAATACTTCTATGATTGAAAAGTTAATGCACTTTGGTTGTACTGTAAAATGACTTTTCTTGTGCATCCTTTTCAAAAGGAGGAGATCTTCCTGTTTCTTAAAACAGATTAATGCACAGTCATAGTACAACAGTTTCAGTAAAATGAAGTTTTCTCTCTGTTTATGTTAATACATAAACAGAGAGAGGTCAAATCTCGTTTAGTAAGCACTGTACCTAACCTGTCTCTCCCTGCGTCTCCCTGATTCTCCCCTTCACTGGATCCCATTGTCTTCTGCACCTGCTACTGGAATCCCAAACATTTTGATAATGCCAGATAATAACCAGGGGGGTGACAGAAGTTCCGCTATTGTGTTACCAAACTGATAACTTTCTTCTTGTCATGAGCCAAAACGATGTCAGTGAAGACAAAGATAAACGCCGACAAACCACAGGACCTGCTGATAGAAACGAGCCACTATCAAACACGGAGAGAGCAAAAACTGTTTTTCTCTCCTCTCGTAGTTAATCATCACAGTGAGCAACCTACATGAGTGAAACATGTAAGGGAGAAACATACAGTCATTAAGGGTCTCCTGAAAGTTTCAAGTGACTTGTTTTGGTGTGTTTTTCAATCATGGCACTACTCGAGATAACACACACACACACACACACAGAGCACGGTTGTGTGACAGGCTGTCACCGCTGCGGTGATCGTCTGAGAGGTGTAATAGTCTCGGTGACTTCTCGCTTTTTCCACTCAAACTGACGCACGTTCACAAGCCCGTTGGGCAGCTTCTCAAAGCAGTTTTATTACTTCTCAATGGACACTCGACGCTTTTACACTTGCTCAACAGGAAGATGATTAGAGTTATTTTTGCCTACCTGAGATGCGGCGGATAAGTAGTCCGAAGAGTCGCAGGGAAATCAAACTCTACACAGGCGGTAGCCCGTTTGCTTTTGTTGGTTTCCTCCTAATATATATATTATTGTGTATCTCTATATATGTAAATCGGTTGTTTCATCCCAAATCCCAGACGCTCAGGTTGTTGCCATGTATACAAAAGAAAGAGAGGTTTTAAAGATGCTGGAGAGCGCATTGGAACTGTGGCCCTGACTCACTGCCTGTGCTGAATAGAGAGAGAGGGGGAGAGAGAGAGAGAGAGAGAGAGAGAGGCAGACAGCGGAGGCGGGAGGTGTGAGCTCAGATCAGGCTCAGATGGAAATAACAAGCTGCCTGCTATGAGGTGAGGAGGAGCGCAACCCCGCAGGCTCTGAGACCTGTCTCACTTGTGTGTGTGATCGGACACGGCCCAGTGACAGAGAATGCTGTATGAATATTACAATATTCATGCATACAGCATGATAGGAGAGTAGAGAGTGCTTTTAAGGCTATCAATTGTTTCTCATTCCATAGATGTTTTTTTTTTAATCTTGTCTCACCGTTTGTAAACTGTTTTACTCCTTTAACTTCATGACATCAAATCTTTTCTTAGAACATGGAAATATAGGTGCTTCACTTCAGAGTTTCTGTACTGTTGTACTTAACTTTCACATAGAGGGAAATGTTAAAGGCATGCCTTCCACTCCACTATATTTAACTGAAAGCGGTATGGAGTATTTTTATACGGCAGTATTGCTGTTTCAACACGACCTGAATACGTCCTCCACCACTGATGCCGAGAGAGAACATTCTGCATAATAAGTATGTTTCCCTGTGTTTCTGGAAAGAAATCCGAATGCAGGACTTCTGCTTGTAGGTGTAGGTCAGTATTTTTATGATGTGGTTTAAGGAAACGATCTGAATACCTCTACCACAGAATAGCAGTGGTGGATTCAGATCCCATAAAAATATCTGCAAGATAAGGTCGGCAGATAAAGCCTGGAGTAAACATTGAGTAAGCAATAATATTTCTATGTCCATTTCCATTTGAAATACAGTACAGTAGAATTATCAGAAATGGAATGGAAACAGTAACTACTGGACTTTACTAAAAAAAAAAGCCTTGAGTACCCAATTTTACACACACACCACCACCACCACCTCTAAAGCTCACATATAATGTATAATTAAGGTTTTATGTGTAGTGTATTTGGTTTGAGTGAGTTACCATCCAGAGAGGGCTCCTCCATAACGTCTCCGTAGTGAAAGCGGAACTAAAGTCATGACATGCGATTCTAGTCAGGACCTGGTTAAGCACCGCACTGTTTACCTTCCGCTTTAGACAATTGTGGCAGACTAATGCACGACTGTCGCTCTCAAAATGTACTCTCACGGTTCAGAGAGTTTAATGAAACAAGCAAGGTAAGAAAACAAAAAGGGCAGTGTCTGTGCCGCCTTCACTGCTCCTCTTCAATTTGCTGAAACCGGTTTGTTACCATTTCCTGTGCTTAGCTAACTAGGCTAAAGCCGAGCTAGCCCGCCGAGGTCCTGTCGTGTTATTCCATTTTTAAATGTCAAATTTCGTTTATTTTTTTTTTATTATTTAACAGTCTTTTTTATCACAGGTAGCACTGCAGCTAAGATGTATTTTCCTGTCACATCTGATGTGTTTTTAGTTGTGTATTCACTCTGTAAAATGTTAAAAAAAAAAAAAAAAAAAACCTTCGTTTTTTGCTGTATATCCAGCGATAAGCGAACTAACTTTACTTTCGTGAGACCGATTCGTGAGATTGGTTATGTTTAGTACTTTTAATTGGTAAAAGACCAAAAGGATTCACGAATTAGCTAATTTGGACTTGATGAATATTGTGTCAGTCGTTTAGGTGGCAAAATGTTTTGTTTTGTTTTTTTAATCAATAAGTCAAAGTACTTTGCAGTGACCAAGTTTTCTTTTTTGTTCAGGGAGATTCAGGAGTCTGAGCTGCAGAAGTTTTACAGCAGATTAGTGAAACTGCTCCAAGGGAAGGAGTTTGGTCATGAGACGATCGACTCCCTGCAGAGGCTGCACCTCATCCTGTCTGCCAACAAGTACACCAGGGCGTAAGAGCACCATCCTGTACCTCCCATGGCACACAGATAAACCACTGTCCATTCACCCTCTGTTTAATCCACACGTTTCAGTCATCTCTCTCACGATCCAACTCCTCCTGTCTTCTTCACTCACTCTCTCTCTGCTCAGTCAGTCATCTTTCCCTCTGGGCTGTATTTTTTCTGCGCTGCACTGGACAGCTTTAACATACTGATAATGACAAACACAATCAAAGGCCCTGTAGTGTTCTGGGATGGAAAAAAAATTACCTTTGTCTTTTTCTGCTCCAAACTATTTAATGTCCAGTACGAGATGAGCTTTTATGCTTAGAACTCTCTCGTACTGCCCGCAGTCTTATGTCCCCTCTGTTGTAAATGACCAAAGGTTGCCTGCAGAGCTACAGAAGAGGCTTTTATCTCTCCTCTCATCACCGCTGGAGCAGCTTCAGGTGCTGAGCTCAGCTGTGCTCAGAGAGACACTGCCCCTCTCTGGTCACGAACTGAACTACAACCAGGAGAACGCCAGTCAGCTGAACACTCATGCTGCTGCCCTGCTGCTCTCACGGGTATCTTATTTTTATCATCATTATTTCCAGACGTATATAACATACATAAGTGGCTGTTTGCTGCCTCGTAAACTGTTGGCAATTAAGTTTTTGTTCTGCATTTCGTGAAAATCTTTCTCCAGTTAATGGGAAGAAGAGTAACCCTTAAGGAGCTTGTTTTGTTTTGAGATCTAAACTCATTACCTCACCACCATCTTTTTCACTATTTGACCCTTACAGGCTGGATCCAAGGCCGATCTGTCATCTCTATGCGCTCAGCTCCTTCGTAGCCTCGAGAGCCGCCAGTCAGAGGGGCCGGGTCATTCGCTCACACACACTCTGCCAGTCCTCAACACCATCCTCACACACAGCCCCGAGTGCCTCACTGAAGGTGACTGCCTTTCATTTTTAAAGCAACGTTAAAATGAATAGCTAATCAGCGTTCGAGCGATTCTTACAGACTTTGTTTTGTAAAGTTGTGTGTGCGAAGGAGAAGTGTTCACACTGTTCCTCTTCTCATCCTGACTTTCTACAGATCACCTGACCCTCTTGAGTAAAAAGCTTGTTGATTGGCTGCGTTATGCAAGCATCACGCAAGGAGGCGTGACTTCCTCTGGAGGATTCTTCACAGGACCCAGGTCACGTCAGGTAGGTAATCTATACTCATATTTAACACCAGTCTGTAAAACATTGAGTTTTCACCAATGCACTTTTGTGTGTGTGTGTTTGCTATCAGCCGGGGCCTATAGCCGAGCTGGACGGGACAGTGTCTGGGGATTTCTTCACTGTGCTGTGTGTGGGTCAAGGCTTCACTGAGGACCAGTGGATGAATGTTTACTCCTTTTCCATGCTGCGCCACTGGCTTCTCACCTACCACTCGGTTTCCAGTGGCAACGCCGCTGCTGATACTGGTATGACTTCACCACTCTTACATACCACAACCTTTTCCCTTCTCATGCAGAACAAAACCAAAGACGTTATTTTATGTCATAACTACAGAGTTCATACAAGGAACATCGGCGTTAAAGAATCAGTCATGAAGGCTGCAATTCATTTATATCACTCGTGTCAGATGATCTGTTCTGTGTTTTCATCGTCTCCAGCAAACAGGCTACAGCTCAGCCTGTCCCTCTCACTCTCCCACTCCCACTCCTTTTCTAATGGTAAGAAATGTGAGTTTGTGGACCTTCCCTGCATGCACATGCATCTGAGAAGCCGTAACTCATCTCCTGCATCTTCTGTTTAACTCTGGGGCGGCGCAGGTCAACTCACAACACCTGATATGATCGTGATTCACAACTACGCTTGATTTAATAAATAATCTCTAACCAGAGCTCCTGATATGTGACTTCTTATCTACACTTTCACTGGTGTATGTACCTTTTGCCTTGTCTTAAATTTCCCAATGAGTTTTTTAAACATGAACAAATCACTGTGGTGAACGACTAAAAATCTGTCTGACAGCAACCACTATCAGAATGGGATATTAGTGTACTAATACTACATACTACATGTTGCATGTGGTGCGTATATGGCGTGTAGCAGACCAGATTCTTTTTCTTATGGCTGTGTTTCCTTTTGACTTCCTTGATTGGATGTTTGTGATCTTCAGACTGGATTTGATCAAATTATATTGTATATGTAATCAATATAAATATGTGATTTTTGCTCATTTGTGAAATAGCTCGTTAGGATATTGTTTTTGTTGTGCTCCACACTACTGGTTGGGTTGCAATGGACAGTTTCAGGACTTTTCTATATTATAATTTCAACAGTTTTTTATGCAGAAATTTGCTCCATGGTGCTACTAGTGGTCAAAAACGCTAACTGAATTAAAGTTAAAATCTTTCATTCTACTGTGTATCTCTTTCTCATCTCCTCTTTATAAACCAATATTGTAAAGTAGCTTTGATTAAGTTAACTGTAACACATAATCTTGTGTTTGCAGATCATTGTTTTTGCACTCTGGTTGTGGAAAGGAGACATTTTCCTTCTCAGCAACATTGCAACAGCAGTTCACTCTTCCTTTCTGTAAATCAAGGCATCAAATAATTTACTCTTACGTAATCAAAACCTACTAACAGACTACTGATCTCTGTTCACATGTGGAGAATACATCATGAGGACTTTGATTATCATAAATCCTGACGTCCTTAAAAAGGTTTTGAATCAAGGCCTCTCCTTCCTGACCTCTCATGTTACAGATGACCGGTCGGAGGTGGACGGATCGGTGGTTTCTATGGTTTCAGCAACTTCTTCCTCCAGCCGATTGCTGCCTCCAAAGGAGCGTCTGAGGGAGAAGGCTTTCCAGTACTGCCTACGCCTCATCGAACAGAGCGATCGCAGTGAGTGTGTGTGCGTGTTAGACGAGAAAAAGGTCATGCATGCATGTGTTAATGTAGATTTTGGATCAACAACTTATATACATATTAAAGTTTGTTCTTTTCAAACTGTATATTATATTACATTATATTATATAATATTCTACATATTTTTGATGTGTCTTCTTTTCTTTGTCTCAGAGGCAAACAAAAGGACAGATACAGAGCTGCAGAAAGCGGTGAGCCAAGGTGTCCTTCATACATACTGTACAATCACACTCGAAGCAGGGTTGTGTAGTAGAGGGATTTATCAGCTTCTGGTATTAACAAGCCTCAAAACATCTGTATCCTACATGTTCTCTTTGTCCTATTCACTAGATGTAGTTTACGGCACTAATCAAATCCTTTTAAAGCACTTGGTACAGAAACAAGCTCACCTTTACTGATCTCTAAAAATCCACCCAGTGATTATCTGCTTAGTTTCTTTTTCTTGTTTCCATTTATAACTGAACATCGGGTTTATGCTTTTTATTGCTCAGAATCATCAAGAAAGATGTTTAAAAATTGTGTTGTGTGTAAAGAGCACAGTGGCTCACTTCTTTCTAATTTAGGGAGGTTGCTATGTTGCAATGTTGCTGTTTTTTCTGCTGCTGTTCTGTTACTCTTTCACACTACACCTACACATATAACAGCTGAATACAAATGTAGGAAATTGCTAATCCAAAATATTCAGTCAGGAATTAAAGAAAGGTTGGTACAAAGGGAAAAAAGCACCTTTCCTTTTATTCTGAGCAATGCTGGAAAAGCAGATTTTAAACTGGTGTCCTTATTATGTCTCTTATCCCCCCCACCCCCCCTCAGTGTTTGGTGGAGGCGGTGTGTATCCTGGACTCTGTGTGTGTAGAGGACGCCTCACTGGTCTACCGAACGTTCCCGTGCGTTAAGGCGCTCTTTGGTCGGCTCAGCTCAGACCTGTCGTTTGCCAGAGTCCTGCTGCCCATAGCGCAGTTCTACCTCAACCACGGTGGGTGTATGCATCAGCATGTACATGTGCTCGACTTCATATAAGTCTCTCTCTTTCTCAAAAATCCCGAAGGATAGATGCATATATGTGCTCATAGATACAGTTGAGTTCCTTGATTCTTTTCAGTTTTTAAAATGGCTAAACTTGAATGTATTTAGGTGAGGTGGCCGCTGTGGACTGTGAGTGTGTGTGGAAGCTGGTGTTTGGCCGGTTTCCTGCCGAGCTGTTCAATGACCCCTTCCTGGCACATGAGCTTCTACGCTTCTTACGACAGAACCTCGAGAGCCTGCAGCTCAGAGTTCCACAGTATACCCGCTCCTTCCCAAACCTGCTGAAGGTCAGAATCAGAGAAAATGCAACCACACAGTAAACTAGTGAGGAATACATATTATACAAAATGTGGGATACACAAGCTTTCTGCTCACACTCTCTCTGTGTGTCTGTAGTTCTTAGCGTGGGACAGCCCCGCTGTGGTGGATGACTTTGTGGATCTGCTGCCGTCTCTGGTGACTGCTGAAACTGCAGTGGAGTTGCTCCACTCACTGTTGGACCTGCCTTGTCTCTCTGCCACGCTGGTCTTACAGCTCAGGTGCATGCGTACATAGGAGCAATATTCTCAAAACTGCTGACCGCCCTGATTTAGCTAAAGTGCACTCACATCTTTTACCATCGTCTCACTGATTGAGTGTGTGTGTGTGTGCTGCAGGTCAGCCTGTTTGCCCATCTCTGAGTCAGGTGGGCGTGGCCTCCTCTCACTGGATGCATTTCGAAGCACCTCTTTCAGAGGGCTTTTTCTCTTCCTGCTTCGAATGGAAGCAGGATCAGGTAATCACAGCAACACGATTAAAGGAACAGTTCAACATTTTGGAAATTCTGCTCATTCACTTTCTTCCTGATGGTTAGATGGACTGTATTGGACATAGTCCTGCTAACTATAAAAAGAGTAATATGTTAAATATATATGTTATCATAAAGAAAGGAAACAGGCAAAGCAAGTCTAGCCTGGTTTAAAATTTAAAAAAAGTTTTCATTCATGTCACTTTGAAATACTTTTCAATTCCTTTTCACTTGTTGCCAAAAGTTACAGCAATCTCCTCAAGAAATGTTGGCCATGGTTTGTTGCTCTGGTCATTTTGGCAGATTGTTTTCTGTTTGTCATTAAAACGGGTGAATTTTGGCTTTTATTTCACAGCTTGTGAAATCACTGTGCTTTACTTTCTCCTTCCACAGGCGACACAATTGACAGACTGAGCACGCTCCATGACCTGCTAGCTGAGGCGGCTGATTGGCCGAGAGTTGTTCAGTGCGCCCAGACTGTCCCTGTGCTGTTGCACGTTTTTTTCAACACAGCCGTTACGGTAAAGAGATGAAATGATCTTTACAAATACATAACAAATACAACTACTGTATTTTAAAATGCTGCTGATGTTTAGTTTCAGTTTATAGAAACTAAATCGTGTTTGTGTCTTGTTTCCAGGTAGCTGATGAGAAGCTTTTAGCTCATTTGATTCTGGTGATGCTGGAGAGGAGCAGCCTCCTCCTCAACATCCATACATACATCAAAGAGATACACAGGTATACGTTTACACACGCTGTGGAACTGAAGTGTTCTTCTGTCCATCTTAAAGGTTTTGTGTTCACTCCACCTCTCTCCTTTCTGTTTCTGCAGGGTGTTCAGCTGCCACCTGCTGACACTCTGCAAGCTCCACCCGTCTCTGGTTGTGGACCAGTCTCACGAGCTGCTGGAGTTCGCTGGAACCACAGCCAACGTCTACAGCAAAGAAGAAATCTACACACACGTGGTAATGAAACTGTGTGTGTGTGTCTGTTTTTCTTTTGTGTATTTTGGATCTTGTACAAAACCCGATGCACCTCATGTCTCAAGCTTTTGTCAAATCTTTTCCCATGTATTGAAGTGTGGTGAAAACGTCACACTAAAACAACAAAATATGCCAAAACCTGACACAAAAATAATATTTAACTTGTTTGGCTCTCAGGTGTGGGTGCTGGGAGAGTACCTCTCTGTGTCATGTGACTCGCGCTGCTCTGTGAGACTCATCACATCCTGTTTTGAGACACTGGAGGCGGTGATGTTTGAAATAACTTCATCTGCCCCACCACCTGGAGCGGTTTGTCCTGCCCCTAGAGTCGTCACCACTCTAATGAGTGCTCTTGCTAAGCTGGCGTCACGGTCACATGACCTCATCCCCAGGTGACTGACAGCCAAACACATCAAACTTTATTCATACAAGCACCTGTAATGTAGTTTAACTGTGTGTTTTTGTCTATTGTAGGGTGTCTCTCTTTCTCTCCAAGCTAAGAACAGTAACCAGAGGGGGGTCAGTGGCCTGGTGCTCAGACGAGGAGGACCTTGTTGCCATAGTAACACGAGGGGAGGAGTTGTGGTCGCTGCTGAAGACCCCTGGTGTGGCACAGAGTGTCCTGACTCCGCCTCCACACGTCACCACACCGCAGTGGCACCGAGACACCAACATGTCCATGTCACTGCAACTGCGCACCCTCACCAGCCTCACACACTCACAGTAACACACACGCACACACACACACACACTTACATGCACATCATCAAAAAAATGACAGTGCCCTCATGAAATGGGCAACTTAATTAATCTTCTGAATGTGATTTTTGCACATTATTTTTGTAAATAAATGACATTATTTGAGTGAAACTTATTGTCATGATGCATATTTGTTATCCACAGAATACACAGATCCTCATAGTAATATAGTGTCTCTTCTTTAATAGTGATTTCGCAGAAATAAAATTTTACAAAATAGATCATCTGATTTAAAAAAAAAAAGCTTACTTCCTGAGTAAGTGCTCTGTTTTCTGACAGTTAAAACAGATTTTGTTTATCCACTAGAGGTTAGGGAAGACCTGAAAGTGTGACCTATATAGTGCTCAGTATAAAAATCAAAAATATGAAAATAAAAATGGAACTTTGCATATATAATCTACATATATTTAACCCCCATGTGTTAATTCTGTCATATTCAGAGGATATCAGGAAATTCTACTTGTCACTGTTACATTAGCTCTATGATAATCACAGATTAGACTTTACATCTTTCAAATCACAGTAAACCTTAAGGATCTGACTTTGTGCGACTCACGATAAATATAAATCACAACGAGGCCTGTTATCTCCAACTAATCACTTGACCCATATCTTGAACACGAGATGGTCAGCCTGTTGTAGTCTGTCTTCAGTGTGACTGTTCATTCATATCAGTGTGTCACCCAGATATTATATGGTGACCTGAAGTCTGTCAGCCGATTACATAATGTGGTCTAAGTCAGTCTGTGATAACCTAAGACCAGTGGCAATGCATTGACCTCAAACTGTAACAGTAAACTTTTACTGAACGGTTTGTTGGCTGACTACTTTTTCATATTCTGAAGATGTGCAAAAATTGATTAAAAAAAAAGTTAAATATAAATCAGTGCAAGTTCCCCTATTTACATCTAGCTGTTAGCACCACTATAAAGGAATGTGTGTCTGGTAAGTTTTGGCACGTCACTTGTGGTTAGATTACAAAAAGGGAGAAGTTTAGGAAAGCTGAAGAGGTGTTATCACAGACAACATGTTGTCAATTCAGTTATAGAGATGTTTGATTAAAACAATGGTATTTTGGGAAATACACTTACTTGCTTTAGATGAGAAGATCGATACCACACTTACGTAACTACAGTAAATATGAAGCTAGCAGCCTTTCAACATTAGTTTTTGTACAGATTCTAAATCTTTAGAGGTGCTGGTAGGTTGATTTTTGTCACGTTTGGACAGAGCCAGGCCAAATGTTTCCCCCTAAGCTAACTGGCTGTACATGAGAGTGGTACCAATCTGAACACTGAGCTCACACCAGAAAAACATACAAACATACTTCTCAAAATCCCAAACTATTCCTTTACCTGAACCATGGCCATCTAAACTTCCTGGCACACTATGTGTAGTCAGACCACTGTGAATAGCACGTCTTTGTGATAATTACTAGTTTTACACAGCAGAGCTAGAATCATATGTCTGCATATACTTGGCCCACTGGATAGTACATCATACCTTATTATTGGTCATCACAAGTTTGGTCTAATCATGCAATAGTTAGACATTAAAGGGGATTGGTCCCAGGGAGAACTTCATTTGACCCTCAGCAGACTGACTGATCGACTGACTGCTGATGGTCAGATCATCTCAGCACCATCTCTCCAGGTGTATCCTTAAGAATCGGCTTAGTTGTTGTCAAAATACAGTGATCTCATCACTAAAATCCACTTTTCTTGGTCATGTCACTTGGTGTGTAACCATGTGATCTCAGGTAAGACCGGCTGGTCACCTCGCTGTTTGCAGCAGCTGCCCAGGTAAGTACAGGTATCTCCAGATGGCGTAATAATGAATGGCGGCTCCAGCTGCAACAAAAAGATGCCAGATGGCGTGGGCGAAAGGGACGAGGCCATCACTCTTAAAGAAGACCACGCCCACCACATAGAAGACACCTCCCACTGCCAGTTCACGCACACCTGTGCGCTCCACCTGTAACACATCAGTTGATAGGGGATAGAACATACTGCTCAGATAAAGAAAAATTTCAAGGTGCTTTAAAAAATGTTTTAAAAAGCAAGATACAAAGAAATATGAGAGTATATTCCAAGAATTAGATGGTTCAATCAGCGGTTATGGATTCTGGACTTTATGGATTACAGTATATTGTAGGTTTTATGTGATTAAGCCCAGGAACTTTAATTTGTATAAAAACCATAGAAATTTGTGCCAGCCATTTCCCCAAACATTCAGTTTTTGTTTGAATTTATCTGCAGGATATAGCCCCCTACGAATGCTTTGCTGTCTTTACTCCCATCTCAGAGAAGTTTGCAAAATACTTTAATGCCAAGCTGCTTCAGTAAATTAATAATACACATAAGTACACAGAAAAATGGCAACCTTATGTTTTATCAAACAGCCATGCTAGCACCTCTTGGCTTGTTAGGCAAAGCAGTGATTTGAGCAAAATGCCAATGTCCACACGTAAACATGGTTACAATGAAAATGCTAACATACTTATATTTAGCATGATTACCACCATCTTAGTTTGTTAGCATGCTAACATTTGCTAAGCGACACAAAACTGATGGGACTGTTGTTAGTTTTGCAAATATTTAGTCTTAAACAAAAGTATAACTGACAGATTGACCAGATAGTGACGCAAGGTATTAAAATTCATCCTGAGGGATACATAAATGTCTGCGCCAAATCAATAGTCGAGACATTGTTGTGTGTGAATGTGAAGCAAAAGTGAACCTCATGGTGGTGGTGGTGGTGAGGGAAAAGTCAGTGGTCAAAAAGGTCATTTGGATTCATCCTTTGAGGAAAGTAACAAATGGGTGTGTCACATTTCAAGGCAATCCATTCAATAACTGTTAAGATATTTCAGTCTGGACTAAAGTCACGGACCAACTGACAGTGCCATCCATAGAGATGGCAGTTTCAAGTTTCTGTGAACTGAATATTGCAGCATACTCAAATAGAAATCAGTGACTCAGCTGAGGAGAGGGAGTACACCTAAAATACATGTTTTGGAAAATAGTTGGCAGTTATGTTAACCAGTTGTGATTTGCAGGTAATGGGATGAAACAAACAAAACTCCTGGTTTGATTCTGTAAATTCCCTGACAGTAGCAGGAAGTCTGTGGCGGGGGATGACGGCTTACAGGATACAGCTTTTGTTTAGTTCTTAGAAGCAGAGAAAGACAAGGTCTTGGTGATTTGTTCTTACCATGGACAAGATGACAAAAGCAGGAACAGCCCCCATAGACACATATCCTGCCAGCTCTACCAGCTTGTACCTGCAGGTAGAAAACTGGGAAATGAAAAGATAATACCTCTATTTCTCTAGGTATTTGTTTCTTCTTCAAACAGCGGCCCAGTGTTTGCTGTAAACACTTGAGGACTGGAGCTTGGTTTCAGGTTAATTGTGTTAAACCAGGACACGGAGTAGAGAGACAGAAGAAGGGACTGTGTTACCTCTCGTGGAAAAAGAAGACATACATGGATCCTATACAGGCCATGACCCAGATCAGCCAGCGCATGTGGCACGTCCAGGGCCCCAGCTCCCTCAGTATCAGCCTGAGGAAACACGTCACACGTACATCATTATTCACGATGATCTTGTTCAGCTGTCTTGTTGTCCATCAGACTGCGCATAATTTGTTGGCTGCGATCACGTGACCCACCAGGGAGAGTAGGAGGCAGCGATGAAGAAGTAGATGGCCATTCTGTCACACATGTGGAAACGCTGCTCCACCTTCCTACACAGACACGAAGAGAGGAAGACAAAAAACGTTTCTAAAACATGATCAACTTCATCTAGTTTGGGAAAAGGCATCTTCTGTTTGTCATCCATAATTCCAAATAAATTTAAGGATTGATTTATTAATCCGGATGACGTTAACTTGAAAAACAAAGTAGAGACCATGATCAGTGTTTACATGATTATGGTCTCAAGTGCTGATCATGTGGCTGCAGGTATATGAGGTAGGTGTGTTGAGAACCCTCCCAGCATTCACTGGGGCAATAAATTCATGGGCATAAGTCTCACTTTATGTGTTCCTGCTGTGTTGCCGATGTTATTTTGTTCTACATTGTGCTCCACAATGTTTCCACACTTTCATCACTGATAAACAATGAGATATTAGCAGAGAATGTGGTCAGACTATGTGTGATGTCGATGCATGACTGGTGAGGCGAGGGCACTTTTCAGTGAGAATCACTCGCCTGCTGTGAAAATGAAACTTCAACTTCGAAAATCTCCCAAAAAGCAGTTTTATTTGCATGGACAATTTTCAGCACAGTTAATAAGTTTTAATAGGTTTCAGTGTTGAGATGACAAATTAAGATTTTAATCTAAAATGAAACACCATATGTTTTGACTCCATTTGTCTTGTAACTGTCAGAACCTTTTAGCAGAGTTTATGTCTTTTTGCTCCAAGTATCTCAGACTACTTTTGGATTGGTTCTATTATTAGTGTACAAACTTTTGTTTTGTCTCATATTTTATTAAGTATCAGTAAAAGGAACTTTTGATTATGAAAATGTAACTACGGTTATTACAACATCAGATCACTGTGATTTCTCAGTGACCTGAATGTTCTCATCTAAAACTATAATTATGTCAAATAAATCTAATCTAATAATGCAAATCTAATCAGAGTCCACAGGAGAGCTGCCTCCATCCTTAAGGACCTCTCCCCCAGCATGGACTGTTCACACCCCTACCCTCAGGCCGGAGGTACAGAAGTGTGAAAGGAAGGACTTCTTTCTTTCCAACTGCCATCAGACTCCTAAACAGCTGACAGGAGCTTACAATCACAGACTACCTCATGTAACCGAACTTGTTTTCATTCTCAGTTTGCACACGCATGATTGCACAATCATTGCTGTCTGTTGCACATACAGCTGATCATGCTGCTTTAAAAATTGCCCTTTTTATATTACTATTTATTTTATTTTATACTGTTTAGAATCAATAGTGTTTTAGAATTTATATTGTGTGTACTGTTTGGCATTCAGTGTGGACAGCAAAGGAAAATTTCATTGTACAGGGAGATGTTTCCTCACCGTGCACATGACAATAAACCCTTTGACTTTGACTTTGATTTCATTCATCTAAGAAAATGAGCCATTTGTGTCTGAAAATTACTTAATGTAGCATGTTCACATGACACACTTGTGTTAAATGATCAAAAATCCAATCTGTACTGTGTTTGACTGTCCATATGAGAGTGACCTGTTCTCAGAGGGTGTGAATTGAAGATGATGTGGAATATTTTCATCACCACTCCACATCTGTTGTTTGGTCTCTGGCCTTCTGGCTTTGGTATAATTAGCAAACTGTGTGTCTGAGTGTGATGTAAATGTCTACACAGAAGGAGATATGCACATCTGCTAAATCCCTGCCAGCATTTTCTGCTATACACACACACACCGGAGGTGGCTGATTTTCCAAGCAGCGGTGTGGAAGAGAGTCGAGGTGACGAACAGGCCAGTGAGACCGCTCCCATAGAGCAGGGCAGCAACGCGATGCCATTGGTCCACAGACAAGAAGTAGAGCACCGACCCGCCCACCAGACTAGGGAGGATCCACAACTAAAAAGGATCAGAAAAATACAAAACCATAGTTTCACATTATTGTTATCATTTTCCCACAGAACACACCACAGTTTATCATCCATACACATACACAAGTTTATTGGACATGTAATAATGTTGACATTGTACTTCAGATTAATAACTGCTTGACGCAATTCAAAATACAAATAGTTCCTTTTTTGTTTCTTCATGTTTGCATAACAGATACTAAAACTATTTCAGTTGATAAATTCTCTCTGACAGCCTCTGGGAGGAGTGATTCTGCATTTGTCCATTAGTCTTCCTAAAATGGTTTCCTGACATTGTTCACATTCCTAGTTCTCTGAATTCAGGAAACACACCTACAACTTATGCTAATGTAATACATTTCACAATTTAGGTGATATACTTATTCGCTTTCATTTTCATTCAAGAATTAGATGAGAAGACTGACACCACTCTCATGTCTGTATGGTAAATAGTGCAAGTCGAACTATTTCTTGGCTGGACACAGTAAATTCATGGTTGCCTGGCAACTTCATGGTGACGACAAGAGTCCGGGAAGTTACTGTGCCTGACTAAGAAGTAATGTGGAACATAACCATGGGGATTTTGTTATGTTTGACCAGATCCAGGTTCACTGTGTCCCTATATTTTCCAAAATGTCAGACTATTTATTTAACTGATTTTGCACACCACTCTGCAAAATGGAACCCTAGTAGGAAGTAACTGAATGAATGAATGAGTGAATGAATGGACATACATCATAAACAGAGCCGACTATAGGAAACCCTTCCCCATATGAGGCTGTACTGTCATTGTGGCTGTAATTTCTCTCTGTTTTCTTCCTGTCTGTTTCATTCACTCTCTGTCTTGCTCTCTCAGGGGCAGAAGCGCACAGGGATTACAGCAGATTAGAGAAAGCTACAGGCTGAATCACAGATTACAGCCCACTGGCTCTATTGCACAGCCAAAAATCCTCCCCATTCCACTTCATTCCTCGCAATCCTCTCCATCTACTCAGAGGTTTCCCTTAACTGACAATCTTCCTAAACATAGAAAACACGGGGAGAGTTTGAGATAGAGAGAGTAAACCAACAAAAATAGCCACTAGCTTTTACTTTGAAAATGTGTGTATGTTCCTGTCTGTCTGTGTGTATTTGTTAGTCTCACCCCATGTGTGGCACAGTTTGCAGCATGTTCATATTCAGTGGGCTGATATCGCTTACTGGCTGGCACCCTGCAATTCATGAACCTGAGAAAGAAAGAAAGAAAGAAAGAAAGAAAGAAAGAAAGAAAGAAAGAAAGAAAGAAAGAAAGAAAGAAAGAAAG
>JBBMJY010000010.1:14888395-14920847 GCA_037833715.1 Toxotes lorentzi
GTGTGTGTGTGTGTGTGTGTGTGTGTGTGTGTGTGTGTGTGTCTGTGTCTGTGTCTGTGTGTCTGTGTGTCTGTGTGTTAACTCTCTGTAACTCTAGGACCATTCCTTTTTCGAGCAAAGATCAAGTTCATCTCCTCTGGGACTCCAAATCTGGTTCTCACGATTATCACTATCTCCCCCACACACTCACACAAACAGTGCACACACACACAAATAAGCTGACTGATGAATGCTCTTGAGAAGAATTTAACATAATGTACTGTTGCTGTATATGCCCGTGCTTCCCAACCTCTGTCGACTGACTTACCTCAACAGGCACCTTCCTTCATCAGCACCACCCCTCAAGTCCCTAATAACTTCTTTTGAATGGAATATAAATCAGATATTATTTAACATTATGAATTACATAAAAGTTGTTGGTGGTGGTGTTACAATATTAAAATTTTAAGTGTTTTTTTTTCTTTTTGCAAAAATTTTCCATTCCTTTTATCTATTTAACTATTAACTTTACTTTTAGCTATTTCAGCTATTATTTATTACTTGTAATTATTTCAGCTGCTAGCTATCTATTCACACTTCTCTTTTGCTAACAATTTTCCATGTAGCTTCAGTTACAACATTTGATTAACATCACACCAATATGAAATCCTGAAGGGGGATATAGATGGAGAAGTATTCTGTGTCTTTAGGCACCAGGATAAGCAAAGTAAATGTCCCCCAGTCTCTCTCTCTCTCTCTCTCTCTCTCTCTCTCTCTCACACACACACACACGCGCGCGCGCGCGCGCAAACACACGCGCGCACAAACTAATCTATAACATCCCTCTGATTGTGCCAGCGCGTCACTGCGCATGGATGCACAGGACCTGTCACATGAAAAATGTGGTGCCAGATATGAGCAGTCAAACTGTCCAAGCAAAATAAAATTACCTTCCAAATTTAGTCTTCTTCAAGTCCATCTCGTGCGTGGGTCGCGCGCGGGCGCGCGCAACGCGTTAGTGCGCTCGCGCTCTATCTACCGACAGCGGCACACCAGCGAGCGTCGTCCCCTCCTACGGGTTCCCCATTCCGGATGTCCCACCGCCGTGCGTCCAAACATAAACACATAGGTCCACCGGGGGCAACGACCCGCAGAGTCGCTCAACTATTCAACAACAGCAACTGAACCACTTGTGACTAAAGAGTTGGGTCTTTTCAGGAGATCAAACCACGAGCCATCCGGTGGGGCGGAGGCGACGTGCGCCGCAGCTCGGGGGTGCGGGTGGGGGGGGACTGTAAAGAGTTTTGTTCCGAGTCTCAGATGTGTTTGCAGGATGTTCCGCGGGATTGGGCTTGTAACCCCTCCTCTCCTCTCCTCTCCTCTCCTCTCCTCTCCTCTCCTCCCCTCCCCTCTCTCTCCCCGGGCTCATGATAACACACCACTAAACAGCCCCTCCCCACAACACAACGCTAAAACACAACAACTCTCGCTCCTGCCTCAGTTTCTTTTCATTTTCAAGGGGGCCGCAGGTTAGTGGCACCACATGTGGACTGTGTTGCATAAGAAACGTGAGCATTGATAGAAACATACAGGAAAAGAAAGGTTGTGATACTTTCACATAGGACAGTGAAAAAATACATTAGAAATAATTTATTTCTGAATTTACTTACAATCTGACACAGGGCCATAACTTTGATTTTTTTCCCCCCCAGTATTCTGTCATCTTTTCTGTTACCTGTCAAGTGTTCACAAATGTATTTTGTAGTGATTTTTAAAGCTATTCCGATTTTTAACTTGTAGTTGATGTAGCCTACCCTGCTACAAGTTAAAGTCCTGCAATCAAAACCTTAATATTATAAAAGTACAGATATATTTCTAAAGGTATTAAAGGTAGTAGTAAAATTACTCATGCAGAAAATTGTCCCTGCCATTATATTATCACATGCAATATTATTAGATCATTAATAAAAATGTACTAAAGCAAAGGCAATAAGCTTTAACTACTTTATATACATTTCATTAGTTCAGTCCAGTGGCTCCACTGAGAGGTTGGTAGGTAGAATTTTAAAGTGAGAAGTAACCAGTAACTATCAGACAAAAGAAGAACAGTATTTCCTTCTGTAAATGTAGTGGAGCATAAGCTTTAAGTAACATGTATGTATGTGACATTAAAACATGGCTCCACTTTGCTTTGAGCTCTGCAGTATGTTTATTTTTAATAAAAAGGCAAGCCTGTCATAGTGTGTGTGACACTAAACTTCAGTACACAGATCCACTCATGCTTCCCTTCAAACTACACACTCGCACAAACTGAATGGAAAATTAAATATTGTCCAACAATAACAGTGGCCACCAGAAGCCCTTTGTAGCACTGTGCAGCAGCTGTGTGAAGCAGAACAGATACATTATGCAAACACACAGACACCCAAACGAGTTTCCACGCTTCCATCAAAACAACGTGTAACACATTTACCTCTGCTGCTGTGTTTAAAGATAACATTCAAAATATCAGTGACAGTGGACAGACAAGCACCTTTGTACAGGTAAATAATAAACCGAAATATATCAGTATCTGTTTTTTGTTTGTTTGTTTTTATGAATCAGCTTGGATTTTAAAATCAAGCCATTTTATACACGTTCACATTTTGTTCTCATTAAAACAACATCTTCTTTCATGTTGTCAGTGGATCCAAAATGCTTAAAACACCCAAACATGTAAAACATTTCATTCCTTTAATATTCCTGTTGGGATGTGTAAACTTGTGGTTCTGTGGTGCGTTACACTGCTGTCTGTTATCATCATAGCATCTCAGCATTACCATCATCATAATCATCATCATCATCAAAATAACCATGAACATTTGGCCCATGAGTAATTCTAAAACTGGGTTTGCAGCCTTGCAGTCACTTTCCCAAACCTCTCTGTCTCTGTCTCTCTGTCCATCATGTTTGTTTGGAAGCTATGGCTTGTGTAAACCAAAGGCCAGGACACAGTGTGTTGGACCTCTGCCTGCCCTGACCTCTGGTAGAGAGGCAGCCATTCAGTCCCTGAAAACAGTGAACTGATCCAAAGGACACAGCTGACACAGAATCACAGCGACATGGGCGCAAACAAAGAACTGAAATGGTTTGATTAACACAATGATTGCAAAGTGGACACATGAATGAGTCACTGTGGTCATTTTACTGGTGAATTTTCAAAATAGATGTACCTATGATGCCCTTTGGAAGAGGTTGTGCAATAACTTGTGTGTTTATCTACACACAATAATGGGACAGTGCCAAGGCCTCTCCATGGACATTCAGAAAGTTCACTTTCGAACCTAATAAAATACTTTCAGAACTTACTAATACTTATTTGTTGATAAGGACTACAAATGAATTTAAAGAGGGAGCCCATTCATCAGGGCAAAGGTTCATCATGGTGGACTGATTTCTCAGTGCAGTTTGTTTTCTCAGGTTTGTTGCCTTTTTTTTTTTTTTTTTTTTGCCTTTTAACAGTTGTGCCGAGTAGGTGACAGTGTTTCTGCTCCATATCCTTCTTTTGTTTTGTGAGATCCGCTCACAGGACGAGCAGCAGCTGTCTACAGGGTCTGTCCTAGTAGGTCACCTCTTAACTTTATGATGATAAATCCAATGAATAATGTGTATCAGACATGATCGCGCTGTGACATGCTCAGACTCACACCTGAAACTGCAATGAAACGAATACACGCAGACAAGGCCTGTGACTCACACTCCAAATTACACCTGAGTCAATGCATCACACCACTCACTGCTTCGTTTCATATCCCACGCCTCAGATTGAGTCGCTCCAGCCGCCAGAGTCGTTATCATATCAGTTGTCAAGCTCCCACTCATTTTAAAGACAGCTGATGAGGAAAGACAGACAGTCACAAAATAATCAATACGGGGCCCTTGAATGACAGTGCAGCTGAAATGAATAGATAACTTGTTAATTTTTAGTCCATACAAGTTATTTGCAACTGACAACAATTTGATGATCAATACTGTACATCAACATATATAAACTTTTACATATAGGGCCATACATTTTTATTTAATATACATTTTTCACACATATTGAAAACAAATGTATGTGTTACTATGTGGCAGAAAAAGTTTTGCTCAAATATTACAATATGTACACAGGCATACACGTATTTATCATATATTGGTTGACATATAGTGTAATATACATTATATACATATATTCCACACAAATAAATGTGGATTTCACATGTGTGATTTTAGCATGTTCATTGTCTTATAGGTGCAATTTGCTTTATTTAGGTTTATACAGCATGAGTGATGACAGAGTGATGACAGTAGCCCACAGGGATGATGAAGCACATGGTATGTAAATTTCAGTGTGTTTGTTTTGCAAATGTGTTTGGAGATCAAATTAAAGAAAGAAATCACAGAGTCAGATTATTTTGAGAGGGACTCACAGTACAACAGACATTACTAAAGTGTGTGAAGTTTGGCGTGTCTCTTTCCATTTCCATAAGTTGATATGATATTTACCAAGTAACATTTTCAAACTGACTCAATCCAACGTGTTTAACTGTAATTTGTCTTTGTGTAACTGAATATCAGTGCATTCAAAAGCAGGGATTTTTGTTATTTGTATTTCTTCTCTAATTGTGCAAAATGCATGAATCAGTATCAGAACCAAACTTTATGTTTAGAAAATCTGAAACAGAGTATGAAATTGTGATTATTGTAAAGTGCTGCTTTCACTTTAGGAAGAACAGGACAAAATAGAAAGTGAAAGTTTTTTGGAGCATAGTTTTGTCGAGGCATGATAAACTGTATATTTAGGTAACTAAATACTCCAAGTCATGCTGCATGTTTGATACAATTTTGGAAATGTTATCATTTTTTGAAAAGAAAGAAAGCTGACAAATGAAAAAGAAGATTATTTCTGATTAGTTTTAGGCTGTTAAGAGGAGATAGGAACTGGCCTGTGGTGGCAAAATATAATCAAGTACATTTACTCAAGCACTGTGGTTAGGTACTCCTTAATGATACTTTGTATTTCAGAGAGAAAATATTGTACTTTTTACTGCACAACACTTATGTTACAGCTTCAATTACTAGTTACTTTGTAGATTAAGATTTTTACATACAAAACAATTGAAGAGCTTATGATGTTTAATTTTACATTAAACTATCTAACAGGATATACATATTATTAGTCATTTAATCTGAAACCTAATTAGAAAAATAATTGACAACAAGTTTGATGGTCATTTAAGTCAAGTTTCATGCAAAAGTAAGGTTTCTTAAATCTAGGAATTTGCTACTTAATAATACTTTCCATTTATTTTTAATAATTTTGAGGTTTGGGCTGTTGGTTGGACAAGGCAAGCACTATGAATGTGTCACACTGGACTCCATTGCACTGGAATCAACATTCAGTTGCTCAAGAAAATATCATCATCAGATTCGTCTATAATGAAACGGCAAACTTATAAAAAAAAATAGCTAACAACAAGTCGCACCTCGGCCAATTTAAGCAGTAGCATGCTGCTCAGACATTAAAGCATAAGTTCATAATTTTGAGGTCTGTCTTTAGGCAATGCTCAGGTGCCCATATGAACACAGCTCACTTTCACTTTGCTTTTTTCCTGTTCATACTGGCCCTGAAGAGATCCCTTCTCAAATCAACAAACAAACATTCAACAAAACATTCCAAGGTTTATCTGCAGCCACCATGAGTCTCCGTCAGTGTGTGTCAGACAAATCAACTGGATATCTTCCAAAGTTTCAGTCAATATTTTGTAGAGTGGTTTAGAGCAAAATTCCATTTTTGTTCCATTTTCTGTTCCTCAACTGTAGCTCAGCAAACAACAACTGTGTGGGGAAACATACAGGGGAAGATCTGTAGCCTCATACAAGCATCATATATAGTTCATATAAGTATATACACCATCAGCCACAAACCAGTTACCCGTTTTAATGTTGTGGCTGAATGGTGTACGTACTTACTGTCATAAGTACTGTACTGTCATTTACATTGAAAGCGTATTAGGAAGGGATCTTTTAAAAGCCAGCCTGAGCATGAAGACCGATTAGAACAAAGAAAATCAGTCTCAGTGTTCTCTTAGGCACCTGACTGTTGTTTAAGACAGATGCAAAAATTTGTGAACATGTCCTTTAACACATCAGTAATAATAATCTAATGATATACTGTATAAGTCATGTTGGCATTTTTCTGCAGTGAGCACTTTTATTTTTAATACTTTAAGTACATTTTCCTGATTTTACACAAACTTTACATGTTTTCATATTTTCAATATAGGGCTTTTACCTGTAATGCACAGTTTTGACAGTGTGGTATTAGTACTTTACTACTGGCCTTTATTATACAGTATACGTTCAATAAATAAAATAACATCTAAAACCAATGTGCTTGTCGCCCATTGGTTTTAGATGTTGTTCGCACACATTGACGGTGGGGGGTACTGTTGGATTACTTCATGAACAGTAACTGTACAGCGGGAGAGTCTTCAGGAGAGCCATCCCTGTTGGCTCCTGGTCTCTCTCTCTCTCTGCCGGGGAACAGAGACACCAGTTATACATCTTGTACATCCATTGTGTTTATTATCACCAGGACTGCGCACGTAGAAAAACTGTCCTGCCTCTTTAAAAGTGCCTCACGCTGCGTCCGCGGAGCATGCGCAGTAGGGGGGAGCAACAGCCTCTATGACAAACAACAACAATCACTACAGCAGGACCAGGGAAAAGAGATGGCTCTGTGAAGCTCCACACTTCTTGTCCTTATCACAAATATAATCCCATCCCAGCTGCTGCTATTTCTGCCGGAGCTTTGTCGATGGTGCCGAGCCCATGAACTTGGCTAGTCAAAGCGGGGATGCTGGCGGCAGCCAGCTCCTCTTCGCCAACTTTAACCAGGACAACACGTAAGGCAGGGCCGGGGAGAGTGTCTGGGGATCCGATGGCCTGTGCTGTCAAGCTAGCTGACGGTAGCTAGCTCAATGTGGACTTGTCTGGGCGTCTCACGGGGTGACAGGGCTCAATGTGAAAAAGCACGGATGTGGTTTCTCACATTAGAAGTGGCTATCGAGACAAAACTAATGTTAGCTAGCTATTTAAAATATCTGGATATGTTTTATTTCACCCGTCACGAGCATAGCTTGCTAGCTAGCGTGATGTGTTGTGGTCCGAGGCTAACTTTAGCCACAATACACATGTAGGTTAGGTGTCATGTAACTTCTCGGGTGGCAGAGGTGAATTTTTTTTTATAATTAATATATGAAATGCAGGTGGACTTTACGGAAGTTCGAGTGATTTTGTTTGGTTTGGACGCAAGCGTTGGCCGGCTGATATTTTTCAGGACTGGCGCTGAAGTGGGAGGACTGTTTGACAATTCTGTAAAAAATCTCAAACCGAGACACTGTTTTTCTTATTGACAGATTTAAGTAAAGACACTCAGATATGCTTTTGTGACGCACGGAGAGTTGTTCCGCTATATTTACCGGTGACTTCCATAAACCACAGAGGCCTGGCGCTATTGCAAAACATCCCCAGTCGTGTGACCACTGTAACAGTCTGAGTGGTACATCCAGTGACAGCCGGGACCACTGAAATTAAACAGGCTAATCCTTCTACCTTCTAGTGTCTGGTTTGAATCGCCTCTGTGGGCTGTAATAACGAGACTTGAGTTTATCAGTACCCAGTGTGCGTATGGCTGTGATATCTCGCTGGTGCAGTGCCTGATGAATGCTGCTGTTGTGTCTGTGTCTTTTATGCATGTAGGTCCTTGGCTGTTGGCACCAAATCAGGATACAAGTTTTTCTCCCTGTCCTCTGTGGACAAATTGGAGCAGATATATGAATGTAGTAAGTATTCTTCAAGCTTTTTTAGCTTGTAACACCCTCAACCCCTCTGCTCGTGAGCAAATTCTCAACATTGTGAGCAGACAGTCCAAAATACCTGTGTCTTAAAACTTCTTGTTCTCCAATAACAGTATCCCCACACACGTCATATTTTTTGTATATGTTTTTGTGTTTAATGCATGTTGTCTAGACTAAATACAATTACTGTACCATTAGAGAATTGCTTTTACTTTAAATATTAATGAGGTCTGTCAGCACTTTTCCCATATATTTTAGCATCAAGCTTCTTCCTCCTGATTGGACTTAAATAAGTGATAGTATGATCTCTGCAGCATCCTCATTATGTGCCCATGATATCCTGTTAGGTTTGAATACGCCTTGGAAAGCAGTTAGTAGCAGACTCAAGTGGAACATTGATTATATGTTCAGGTACAACAAAACTCACAGGGATTAAGGCGGTACCACTCTTGGTGGTTACCATCATTGTACGCCTGAGGGGATCAGCTTACTGTCCTAAATACGTTGTTAAATGTCATGTGATCTTTATTTTTTTTTTTTGTCATTTCACTGTCTTTACTGTTAAAAAAAAAAACAACTGCCACAACAATCACAGAAAGGCAGCTTATAAAAAGATGAGAGGATGCTACTGGGAGGAAAGTGATTATTTGTGTGTGTGTGTGTGTTTGTCTGTCTCTGCAGCGGACACGGAGGATGTGTGTATTGTGGAGCGTCTGTTCTCCAGCAGCCTGGTGGCCATCGTCAGCCTGAAGGCCCCCAGGAAGCTCAAAGTCTGTCACTTCAAGAAGGGAACTGAGATCTGCAACTACTCCTATTCCAACACCATACTGGCTGTCAAACTCAACAGACAGGTAGGGGGGAGACGAGGGCGAAGAAACACCCGTCTGTGTCACTACACTCGCATCTTTACCAAACAACCAGTTCATCTTGTACGAATGTCAAAGGTGGCTAATAAATCAGTGCAGGCTAATGTCTAAGCTGTTTTGGGCTTTGGTTGTAATGTTGTTGATGTTTTGTCGTTCCTCTGCAGAGGCTGATAGTGTGTCTTGAGGAGTCGCTCTACATTCACAACATCCGAGACATGAAAGTACTGCACACCATCAGAGAGACTCCGCCCAACCCTTCAGGTGAGTCTGCAGAATGATAGTTATTATCTCAACATAGTATGGTACGTGGTATACAACAGTGAAGTGGTCAAAGGGCGAAAATAGTTTGAAGCACTAGGGAATAGGTTTTTCCCTTTACAGTATGTACTCATAGTGAAACCTGATGTTCCCTCATGTTTTTGGTTTCTCTTTCATTTCTAGTTCACTGTGATGTTTTCCAGCCTGTTCATCATTCTCTATTCTGGCTGCTGCTGCAGCCCTAAAGGCTGAAATCTGTCACTGCTAACAAAGCTCTGTAACATGCACCGCGAAGAAAACTGATGCTGCCAGAACTGTTATAAATATTATTGTTATTACAGTCTAACAATGGACTCGATTCATAATTTTAGTTTCAGTTTCCCGAATTAAGTTCAGATAAATGTGGTTCTGCTGTGATCTGTTTATTTATTGTTCTCTGTTAATTAGTTTCTGTTTGTGTACACATTTGCCCAGGATTGTGTGCCCTTTCCATCAGCAATGACAACTGTTACCTGGCGTACCCAGGCAGTGCGACGATAGGAGAAGTTCAAGTGTTTGACACAGTGAACCTGGTAGGCAAACACAAGCACAGTAAAGCCCTCGATCTTATAATATCTTTCTTCAATAAAGCTCTTATATTTAATCTTTTCACACTTATTTCCCCTTAGTTCTTATCCCATTACTCAGCAGCCTTCTGCCATGGTACACAAACACATGCATGTGTAACTGAAGCGTTGTTTCTGCTGCTTATTGTATTGTATAGTGTCTATTGTATTTTGTGTAAAAGTATCCAAAGCTAAATTGTGTTGATTAAGACTCTGTTCTCTTTATTCTGTTGTGCAGCGTTTGCTATCATTGGTCAAAGCTGATCATTGTTATTTGATGTATCTCTCTGAAGCAGCACAACTCTAACTAGTATGTGTGTATCTGTTTTCCAGCGAGCGGCTAATATGATTCCAGCCCACGACAGCCCATTAGCGGCTCTGGCTTTCGATGCCAGTGGAACCAAACTGGCCACAGCTTCAGAGAAGGTAGGACAGTTATTGTTGCGTGCAGTACACTGGCCTGTAATCTGTGTGTGACTTTTGTTTTCCGCCTCATTAAACACGGATCCTTCTTCTTGCTTCCTTTTCAAATGTTGTCATCATCCTCTGTGTAACTTGTTTCTTTCATTTCCTTCCAGGGCACAGTTATTCGTGTCTTCTCAATCCCAGAGGGACAGAAGCTCTTTGAGTTTCGGCGAGGAGTCAAGAGGTAGAACAGATCTGATGATCGTCTCACTACAGTTTTTGTTTTTCAGAAATGAGAGCGTGATTGTGTAACTGTGTCTGCACAGGTGTTCGTATACACTGCATGCCTGTGCCTTCACTTCCTTCAAAGTATGTTTGTGTTTCTGTGCTTCATATTTTAGGTGTGTGAGCATTTGTTCATTGGCGTTCAGTATGGAAGGCCTGTACCTGTCGGCCTCCAGCAACACAGAGACAGTGCACATCTTCAAATTAGAAACACAGAAGGAGAAGTATGTGTACGTATCTCCCTGTCTCTGTCTTTTTACACCAGATTTCAAAAGACTTTTGAGGCAGTTTTCCTACCAGATTACCTTTGCTTCATGTTACAGAGAAACACAGATTTCTGCATGTGTGTGTTTGCGTGCAGGCCTGCGGAGGAACCCACCACTTGGGGAGGTTATCTGGGCAAGGTCCTGATGGCATCCACCACCTACCTGCCTTCCCAGGTCACAGAGATGTTCACGCAGGGGCGAGCCTTTGCCACTGTCCGTCTGCCCTTCTGTGGACACAAGAACATCTGCGCCTTAGCTGTGTGAGTGCTGGTCTGCTGTCTGAGACACATTTACATACTTAGACATATCATGAAAATGTGTGTAGCTCCTTTTACTCAGTTTGCATTGTGCTTGTAATTAGCATCTGATGGAAAAGGCTAGTTTGATTTTGATTCATTTTTAAAAAATGCAAAACTTATTAATCATCTGTGACAGCAATTTTTTTTTAACTTTTGTTTTATTTTTTTCTTATTGTTTCAAATCAGGATTCAGAAGATTCCCAGGTTGTTGGTTGCAGCGGCTGATGGTTACCTGTATCTGTACAACCTGGATCCGCAAGAAGGAGGGGAATGCACACTTATGAAGCAGCACAGGTAACACTCACAAACACACTCACACACACACACGCACAAAGTCAACACAGAGTGAATGAGACAAATGTAGAGTAACAGCTTTGACAATTACACAGAGAGTTTCTGTTACTGACCCTGTGCTTGACCTCAGGTTAGATGGCAGTGCTGAACCACCCAACGAGATCCTTGAGCAGGGCCCACATGACCGCCCACTTGTGGCCCAAACCTACAGTGCTGCTGTCACTAAAGGTAAGTCACACAAATATTCATGTCTTCAAGAGGTTTTTCTGTTTTGTTTTTTTTTCATAGTTCACTCCAGAGCTTTCTGTGATTTTGCACTAATTAAAATCTAAGATGGTTATTTAAGTTTAGTTGTGTAACTGCTTTGTAAGCAGTTAATGATTTTTACAGGAATTTCCCTGAAAGGAAAGTCGGTTTGAAATATTTATGCTCTTTACGTTTTGTCACTCTCTCGTTTATATTTAGCACCAAATGGTTGCATAGTGATTTCTAGGAAACTTTCTGGGAAATTAGGGAAAGTAAAAATAAAGCATTATTGTATTTTGGGGTTTTACTTGTCATCATGCTGAGACAGAAGATCAGTGATACAAGCTTTCATACTTATCTTAGGGTAAGGATCAAATTGCAGGTTGTCATCAACCATTAAGTTGCAGTGGTTTCAGGCAGGCCGTTGTGACATTTGACTTTGTTACAGAATGTAAGTCGTACCCAGTTTTTATTTATTTTTAAGAATTGATATTTCACTCTTGACCTCTTGTTTCCTAGGTTATTGTGAAGAGCAGGGCGCTGTGGGAGGAGCAGGTCTCGAAGATGACCTCAATGACCTGCGCTTAGAGGAAGAGAATGAGCAACCGCCACTCATCCTTGAAACTGACTGACTTTTCGAACGGCTGTACCCACCAATCAGAGGGCTCCTCTGATGCTGCTATGAACATGTGACACAAGGGGGGCAGGGGCAGGATCAAAGACGGGGGGGGGGTTGTTTTTAAACGCTCAAAGCGTTCAAGAGCCTGTCTGTCTGTCTGTGCGTTTGTCTGTTCACATCCATGTCTGTCTTTTTCTTTCCTTCCTCCGCTTCCTTTTCCCTCAGTTTTGTCTGCGCAGGCCAAACTGAAGCTTTGCATGTACATGTGCCAACCGCTAAAAACATGCTCCAATATGAAACGAGTGTCTGCGTGTGTGCGTATTGGACATTTGATCGAAAAAAAACACAACAAAAGATAAAAAAAACATGTAGCTGTGTCTCCACTTAAGACACACACACAGACGCAAGCACTGTGTAAAATTAAAGTGATTGTGTAAGTGCCTCTCTGCCCCAGTGTCATGGTTTCTCCTGTCTGAGAGGGGGATCTCTTTGCATTGGCTTAATAAAATCTATTTTCAGTTGTCGGATCTTAATCCAAGGGTGTGTACTATCTTTTCTAACCCCTTCCTCTCGCTTACGGTCACACACTGTCCCTCGAAGAGTGTGGCACCAGTCGAGTTTACCCTTAAAAGAATGAATTGGAAGCTTTTGGCATGAGGCAGAGGTGTTTGCGAGTAAGTGTGTTTGTGTGTTCATGCTGAGACCTCATTTGTGTGTGTGTGTGTTTGCTGAGCATGTACATTAGCAAAACAGAGTAATCAGCCTCCACTTGTCCCCGCTCACTTTTACCTCATCCAAACAGAGGCTCGGTGGACCTTATATCCCCCACCCCACCCCGCCTCACCCCCCACACACCCCCCCAGGCCTGCAGTCACTGGTTGATTTTTAAACTCTGGTATTAATGATCTTTTTTTTAAATCTACATAACCAATCATAACCAATGATGTGTCATGCGTATGAAAACATGCATGGTGGTGTTGACGTGGTACTGTGTCCATACATCAAAGATATTTGGGTGGTGATGATCAGGCAGCAGATCAGTTTGAGAAAGGCAGGAAGCTGTCAGCGATAGGTCTTGAATGACAGCCTCCTCTTACTCCTCATCCTGCTGTATCTCTACTCTGTACATAACTAGATGTGGCAAGATATCACTGTACCATATTGTCAGGTTATGACTTCAAGACTATCTGGGATAGTGAATGCAGGGCCACGGAGTAACCTGTGGATTATAATTTGACAGATCGGGAGCTCAGGCTGAGTCTCATCAGCTGGTTCAGGATGCTGCATGATTCCTCATTAATCCTTCGGTGTCTGAAGCCGCTAAACAAGGATTAGCCATGGGATTTTGGAGTTGTGAGGCATTTTCTAATGATTTTGTATAAGATGTGAAACATTCATCTGAAACTAAAATGAAAATAAATTCCATGTTGATGTATGATACAGGTGCCTTTTGTTCTTGTTACACTGTGGCATTTTAGATTCATTTAGAAAAACATTTGGGACGTTTGAATGAGAGAACAGTTAATATTTACTGTGTTATCACTGCATTATAACTACTGTAACTACAAAATGTTATCTTAGTTTAATTTTATTATAATTTCTTAAAATAGGTGAAAATTTTTACCAGAATAAGATCTTGATGCTGAAGATTACTTGCACAGAGTACTGACAAGAGCCAGCGTTTGAATTTCATTAATACACGTGGTTATATTAAAAATAAAGCAAAGCATTATACTACTTATAGCATTCTGTCCTCCAGAGACACTGTGTGCAGTCTTCACAGTGTCATAACTCATGCTAAAGGCTGTATTAGCAGCCCTGCTAACTGCCTCAGACCTTCAGGAGCCCCAAAGCCTCCAGTTTCAGTCAATTACTCTGTGGGAATGTGGTAATTTGATTAACTGTACCTTGCTGTAATTGAATGCACCGCAAAAGCATGATGCAAACCGAAACGTTAAGTGCCTTAAAGTGGATCCTGCATTGTGACATAATCTTAAACCTGCATTAATAGATGCATTATTATGAATTAACTTGGGGAGGAAGTGGTGACCCCTCATATTTTTATCATTGTTACTATCAGTTGCAACATATACAGCCTGAACCCTGTTGATGTGGTCTCTTTAGTCCACATGCAGATAAAGCCTGAAGAGTCACTTCTGTCAGCACTTCTATCTAATGTGGCAGGATGTGTTCTTCATTCCTTTGCTGTGAATAAGCCACATACTTCGCTGTATGCACAACAACAGGGGACTCTGTCACTTGCTTGTACTTTATTAAGGCTTTGTAGCAGGTCACCACACACACTTTAAACACACATGCAGGAGCGACACACTCCCAGATGGGCTCTCTATCATTGACGTGAGAGCACTTCTTCACCCACTCCGCTATCCAGTCCGAGGACACTGACTGAGGTGATCCAAGGCACACAGACACATACACAAACACATTTAACAAACTCTTTCACAAGAGACAATATGGGGTCCATAAAACCTTACAGACCCGTGAGAGCAAAGGTCTGACACAACCATTCCTGACAGTTCCATGTAAAAACACCCTCAGACTGTGGAGACATACAGTACATTCAAAGCACACTAACAGTAAAACACACTTGGCATGCAGGTTAAAATCGACTTGAACAGACTACGTGACCAATACTATGACTATACTGATTAAGACTTTTGGTGATGTTAAAGACTGATTCAGTTATTTAAGACTTTCTAAGGAGCTCTGTCTGGGCTTTTTTAAGACTTTCTTCAGGGCGCCTGTGCTCATACTTCCTCAGTGAAGAGTCCTCTGGAGGGCTGAATGAGTGTGTGTCACTCTGTGGGAGAAAAAAAAAGACAAGAACAACAGTGTGTGTGTCAAAGATGATGCACATACAAGTGTAGAATCACACGCTCAGACAGTTTATCCTCTTGTTGTGTGTGTATATGCCCACCTGCTAGCAAATGTGTGTGTCTGTTTCTCCTCTATCCGTCCTGTCCTCCACTGGTGGGCTTGGTGACCTGGACGATCTCCACCGAGGTGAAGCCTTTAGTGGCTGAGGCTCGATTCCTGGTCCTGATTTTATTCAGGGCCATCTCCGCCATTTCTGCACGCTCCTCAGCATCATCCAGATCGTGGACCGTCTTCCTGTACTTAGACAGGCTGCTGTTGGCCTGCTCCTCCTACAGTGACACAGACAAGAGGTTTGTCTTGTAAATAAACACACTCACTTTCTGTGTGTGAGAGCTGTATTGCCTTATGCTGACATAATACCCTCATACATGCAATAAAATGTATTTGTAACAGTGAACTTTTCCTTAATACATCACTAAAAAAATACATTGTTATCAGAAAGACATCAAGATAAGAATTTTAAATCCAGCATCACTGCTCCTACTCACAGCGTCCTCTATCTGCCGTTTGTAGGACTTGAGCTTGTTCTGGAGTTTCTCCACCAGCTCCTGCATGCGCTGATTGGTCTTGTGGTCCTCCTCCGTCTGGAACATCAGCTCCTTGAGTCGTCGCTCTCCCTTCCGGAGGTTTTTCACCGTCTCCACGTGGCGCTTCTGCTCCTGGTCCAGCTCATTCTCCAACTC
Organism: Toxotes lorentzi; assembly: GCA_037833715.1. Taxonomy (NCBI): domain Eukaryota; kingdom Metazoa; phylum Chordata; class Actinopteri; family Toxotidae; genus Toxotes; species Toxotes lorentzi. The sequence continues at coordinate 14,903,982 of JBBMJY010000010.1, forward strand.
CTTGATCTAGTGGGACAACAAAGAGGAGGAAAGGACGCAGTATGTGGATGAGAGGTCGGGACCAGGTGTGTTGTCTGTGTGGGTGTGTGACCTCAGTATTGCTATTTCTCCCACTCCTTGTGTAAAATCCAGCTCCTCACCCTGGTTTCCAGTTTCTGGATGGTGCGTTTTCCGGCCTTCAGAGCCTGTTGCTCAGCCTCCTCCAGCTTTAGTGTGAGGTCTCTGAGATTCTGCTCCTGGTTCTTCTTGATCTTCTCCAGGTGGGAGCTCCGGTCCTGCTCCTGCCGAAGCTCCTCACACAGTCGTGTTGCCTGTAAGCAGACGCACACATCAACACAAGTTTCATTTTGAACTCAGAGCCTCACCCACAACAGATCAAACCATCGATTCAAATGATTTATTTTTTTGTAGGTTTCATGCATATTTATGTTTGACTAGTGTTTTTTTTTCCATGTGTAGGTCGCTCACATCAGTAACAGCCTTCTTGGCTCTTTCTTCAGCAGCACGAAACTCCGAGATCAGCTCTTCATTCTCACTGGACAGTCGGGCGAGGTCGGCCTCCAGCTTTCTCTTCAGGATAGTCAGACTTTGGTTCTAGTGTGAGAAAGAGATGGAATTTGACTTTGACGCAACCTACCAGAGGAAATGACAGCAGCAAGAAGCCAGACGATGAATCAAAATAAATATACTACAATAACTAAAAATGTAGGAAAACTGTATTGTAAAACCATGAAAAATAAATTGCCTGTGTGTGTGTGTGTATGCATGTGTAGCCTTACAGTGCAGCCACTTACCTGCATTTTGATCTCATTGAACCTCTCTGTGGTGTCCACCAGCTCCTGCTCTATTTGTTTGCGGGCCCTCTCGGACGCCTCCAGGCCTCCTCTCAGCTCCTCCATCTCTCCCTGCATGAGACACAGACGTCGCTCCTGGAGGCTGTACTTCTCCCTCAGCTCCTCGTGCTGCCGGGCGTCCTCATCCATCTGCACCTGCAGATCCTGGATTAGAGGCAGGGAGGTGGGACACAAGGATTACTGCTGTAGTATTTTTTAAACTGCAGTGTTTTTCTATGCAGTTCCATATTCAGCTTCTAGGGGGTCAAATTAAAGTCCTACTTTGATCTGCTGCTGCAGCTTCTTGAGGGTTTTGACCAGCTCAGCATTGTTCCTGTTAGCATGCTCCAGCTGAATCTCCATCTCGTTCAAGTCTCCCTCCATCTTCTTCTTCATCCTCAGGGCCTCGGCACGACCTTTGGCCTCTGCCTCCAGGCTGGCCTGCAGCGACTCCACTGCACGAGCGTGGTTCTTCCTGCACAGCACAAACACACAGGTCATGGATGAGGAGTAATGATTATAAATATAAACTAATGCTGGTTTGTCCAACAGACAGAAAATACATTATAGTGGATAAGAATATTCTGTAGTGCAGAGGTTGAAAGATTAATTTAAGGACTGTCATTTTAATTTTTTTTCAAAAAAAAAAATCCTCAACACATTTCTAGGAAGTTGAGATTTGACCCTTTTGTGTGTTTTGAGTTCGTAAAGTGTGTGTGTGTGTGTGTGTGTGTGTGTGTGTGTGTGTGTGTGTATGTGTGTGTGTGTGTGTGTGTGTGTGTGTTTGTGTGTGTAGGCTTAACACATGCTTATTCTTGCATGTTACAATCTGTCTGACCTGGTGACTTCAAACTCCTCCTCCTTCTCGTGAATTCTGCGATCGATGTCGGCTTTGACTTGAGCCAGCTCCAGCTGTACACGTACCAATTTACCTTCCTCCACCTGGACACACACACGAGCACCCCATTTTGACAACTGGACCTATGAGTGTGATCTTGTTTGCTCCATCTTTCTACTTTCCCAGTCAAATCCAACCATTAGGATTATTATATTCCTAAAATTAATTATTCTACAGTCAAAAATTCACACAAGCCAAGTTTTTGCTTGACCTCTAGTGAAGCTTCGGCCTCCTCCAGAGCCAGCTGCAGCTCCTCCTTCTCCACCTCCAGTTTCTTCTTGGTCTTCTGCAGCTCGTGGAAGCTGCGGCCTCCTTCGCCAAGCTGGTCAACCACCTCCTTGATCTCCTCTGTGAGGGGGTACGTTGTCAAAAATACACGTTAGTGTACATTTGTATTCAGGTTTTATCATCCACTTTGGCGCTCTCACACTTTTACATTAGGATCTATTGTATCTGCAGCAGCTAAAAGGCACCTGAGAGGATTTTGTTCTCTTTGCGGACGGTCTCTATCTGATCCTGGCTCTCCTCGTAGGCCGTCTTCAGCTTGTAGAGCTCTGTCATGTAGGAGCGACTCTCCTTCTGGCTGTTGTCCAGTTCCAGTTGCAGCTCCTCGTTCTTCTGGCTCCACTCGGCCGCCAGCTTGTCGAAAACTCGCTGCTTCTTATCCAGAGCTGCTGCCGCCGCGTTGGACTAGTCACACAAACGCAGACAAAAGCATTTTCTCACTCAAAGATGTATTTTTTCTGTCGGTGCGTTTATAGAGTGTAAAGGTAATTAATAAGTTATATCTTTCTATCTGATCTTTTTTTTTTTTTTTACTGCTATACAGATACTGATAAATAAATGGCCAGTTCAGTGTTTTGCCTGTAGGATACAAAGACTGACCAATTTTACCTCAGGTTTTTACAGTTTCATATCATTAGGAATAAGACCCAAAGACACAAAGACGTGAGCTGAGAGGTAACACCAAAGAATCAATACTAAATAACTGATTATTAGTTTTATGATTTTTGGTTTTATTTTGAGTGAAAATACAGTTGCTGGTGACAGGTTCACAAGGATTTACAGTGGGTCCAACAATGCAAGCACTTACTTTTGGGATCAATTTACTTGTGAGGACAATTTGTTCTTAGAGCCAAGCAATTAATGAATTATTTAAATAATAAATAACGTCCGACAAATCAATAATGTCCAACTTACAGAACTATGGTGACTGCTGAAGCCTGGACTGTGTGTTTCACACACTGAGCTGTAGACATTAATTTGTCTGCTTATGTGTGTGTGTACCTTCTCTAGGTCTATGGTAAGGTCCTCCACCTCTCCCTGCAGCCTCTGCTTGACCTTCTCCAAGCTGGCAGCTCTGGCTTGGGCCGCCTCCGCTGCCTCCTCAGCCTCCTGGAGACGAACTGCAAGTTTGCGCCTGGAGGAGAGTGGGTGGAAGGAAAGAGGGAGAAGAAACCGTGGGATTAAATTAAAAAATATCAACACTTGTTTATTTGTGTTTTCACCACCACCATGTTTCATTTGTACATATGGATGAAATATAAAACTTCCCTCTGCTGTATTTTTTTTTAGTTCTATTTAACGTACTTGGTCTCCTCCAGCTCCTCGGTGCGGTGGATGGCATCGGTCTCATACTTGCTCCTCCAGGAGGTGACGTCAGCGTTGAGTTTGGACACGAGGCGCTGCAGCTCCCCGCGGGCCTCCGACTCCTCCTCCAGCTGCTCCTTGAGCAGGGAGAGGTCGTGACGGGCGTTGGCCAGGGCCACCACCGCTGTGTTACGACCCTATAGAGAGGGAGAGGGGTCTTATTAAATGTCTGATAATAAATTTATAAGCAAGTTTTAAAGGCAAAGAAAAAAAACTTTAGAGGATAAATAGTCACCTAAAGGTCAGAGAAAGAGCTGAAACTCAAAACTTATGACTCCATCAGAGAGAGTGACTGAACTGGGCAGGTCTCAGTTAAGAAAATGTGTAAAAATATACATTTCTTCCAAATAAAGGCTAAACAAACACGTAATAGTGTTTGTATGTGGTGACTTGTACCTTGCTCTCCTCATCCACCTGTCTCTTGAGCTCATCGATCTGCGAGGTGAGCGAGGCCTTCAGCCTGGTCACCTGGGTCAACTTACTCTGCACATCCTCCACCTCCCGGCTCAGGTCATTGTTCTCCGCTACACGCACGAGCAAAGAAATTAAGAATTAGAAGTGTGTGTGTGTGTGTGTGTGTGTGTGTGTGTGTGTGTGTGTGTGTGTTCTCACCAGTCAGATGGATTTTGGCAGTGTTGAGCTCAGTCTGAGTGCGCTCCATCTCAGCCAGGCGAGCATTGGCCTCTGCCAGGTTGTCCTCCAGCTTATGGGCGTGTGCCTCAGAGTTCATCTACACATGGAAACACCGCACAGAAGCCAAAACAGACGTGTGAGTGAGTTTTTATGCATGTGTGATGGGGAGTTAAACACCAGACGTTCCAAAGAACTTTGTACCTTTGCCTTCTGAATGGCCTCCATGGTGGCGTTGAGGTCTTCGATCTCAGCCTTCATGCTCAGTTTGTCCTTCTCCAGTTTGACTTTCAGCCTGGTCAGGTTCTCCAGCTGCTCGCCCAGCTCGGCCATTGCGTCTGAGTGCTTCTTCCTCAGCGCCGCCGCTGTGGCCTCTGATTGGAGCGCTGCCTCCTCCAGCGCCCTCCTCAGCTTCAGTAGGTCCACCTCCCGCTTTCTGTTCTGCTCAATCTGAAGTGTCGAGCACAGAGGAGGTTGTGGAGGTTGAAAGGGCAGAGGTCATGTTGGAGTTCAGTACTACCCTCTGACTTGATTGACAGCTGACAGACACACTTACCTGGGCGACGGTGGCTCCTCCTGCCTCTTCCAGCCTATCACTGAGATCCTCCAGATCTCGTGACAGCTCTGCCCTCTGCTTCTCAACCTATCAGAGAACAGAATCTTTAACTGCACCCACCGTATAATAATAGCTAATATCCCACCTTTCAGGCTGTTTATACTGTTCAATATGCAAGTAAATAACCGCAGCAGTCAGTCATGTATGAGGTTTGAACTAAAATGGCCTGTTATTGCTGAAACTATGGATGAAGTTGTTGAAGATACAATCTGTACCTTGGCTCTCATGGCTCGTTCGGCTTCCAGCTCCTCCTCCAGCTCCTCAATGCGGCCCTGAAAGAGAAAGAGAAGACCAAATGGATGAACATGTGCTCGAGCACAAATAACATAAAAACCTTTTTAAAAACTTGAACCAAAGTGGTGGACCAGCCAACTGACACCGTCATCCCTAGAGTGATGCTGCTAGAGTGGTAAAGAATATTTACAAATTTAGCTCAACATATGCATGAACAACATCTACACGGACTGTTCAAGTGTTCAAGCTGGTGTATTGTTTAAAAGCCTGTGTACTCTGGCACCTCTAACCACAAACCTGGTGCTCTTTGAGCTTGCGGCTGAGCATGGAGCTGAGAGCTTGTTCGTCTTCCAGCTTGGAGTTCATGTTGTTGATCTCAAAGTCTCTCCTAGATGAACACACACATACAAACAACAGAGGATCAGGATCCACTGGGAGTGATAGTTTGCTTTCTGTGTTTTAAGCACAGAGGAAGTCAGACAGCGTCCGTAGCTTCAATGAACAGTTTCTGCGTGTGTGTGTGTGCGTGCGTGCGTGCGCGCGCGCGCGCGTGCGTGCGTGCGTGCGTGCGTGCAAGCAGGATTTTCTCTCTCACTTCTTGATGACCTCCTCCAGATCGAGCTTTGCGTTCTCCATCTCATTCAGGTTCTCTATGGTCATCTTCAGGTCTCCCTCTGCCTTCCTCCTCGCTTTCTCCACCTCCGCCCTGATCTTCTTCTCCTGCTCCCAGCTGTCCTCCAGCTACATACCCACACACAGACAAACCAGTCCACACACGATTAAGGCACTAATGCTAAGTCTTTTCATCTGCAGAAAAAACAATCTGTTAGATCTTTTTACGAAGGTCGAGAGTCTCGTACCTCATTCACTTGGGTGTTGAGCTTGTTGTTTGTCTTGGTTAGATGGTTAACTTTGTCTTCTTCTGCCTGGAGATCCTCCACAGTTTTCTGCATAAATGATAAAATATTTATATACATACATATATCTTGGTTGTGATTACACTCATACACATAAAAATACATAATACACAATCATAAAAATATGAATTCATGTCTTTGTCTACCTGTTGCAGTTCCTCCAGAGCTCTCTTTTCCTTCTGCAGCTTGGCGATATGATCGTCCCTCTGACTCAGGTCACCTGTCAGAGTCCGCACCTTGAAGTCCAGACCCTAAACGCACCATTGAACAAGAATTCAGTGATCTCAGTGAACTCTAAATCTTACATGGTTTTCTGTCCATTAGTCCAGATGGCTCCAAATCCATGCAATGCCTAGATTTATTCAGAGACATAAACTACATCTCCACAGCTGTTATACTTCATTTCCTCCCTCCTCAGCCTCGTCCTCCTTCCCTTTACCTGTTTCTCCTTCTCAGTCTTGGCCAGTGTGGACTCCAGAGACTCCAGGTCTCTCTTGAGCTCAGTCATTTCCCCCTCCAGCTGTCTCCTCTGGCTCTGGAGGGAGGCTGTGTTGCTCTCTTCTTCCTCCAGGTGCTCACGCAGATCCTAAATTTGGTCAGTTAACACAAGACAGTTAGCTTTAACACCCCAGTTTCACACGTTACAGATTCCTCTCTACACTTTTCTTCTCTACACCATCTCTATATGCCTTTACTGTACTATTAGAAAGGTGTATTACCTGTACTGACTCCTCCAGGTGGACCTTTTGGTGCATCAGCTGGGTGCAGCGCTCCTCGGCGTCACCCAGCATGTCCTGCTCCTGTGGGGAGATAAAGTGGTGTGTGTCTGTGAGTTTATGATTACACTGGTGCATTGACAGAGAAAGCTCTGGTTTAAGAATAGTTTTTGTGCCTTATCCGCACACTAACTCAATGGCTAACTGTTTGCATTTTCAGAATAATAACCACAAAACAAATTCAAGAGACATAGATGATCCTCACATAGGAGTCTAATGTAAACTGAACTGTGTGCAGACACTTACTGCAGCCAGCGCCAGTGCCAGGTCGTTCTTCTCCTGTGACAGAGTGACCATCTTTCCTTCGAGATCTTTGATCTTGCCCTCCAGCTCCTTGACCTTCTCCACTGCCTCCCTCAGCTCCTCCTCCTTGGCCTTGAAGATCTCCTCCTGATGCGCGACCATCAGCAGGGGCTTCACCTGTGAGAGCGAAGGCAGGAAATATAATGATGATGATGATGATGATGATGATGATGATGAAGGCGGTAAGGATGAGGGGGAAATTCAGCATTTTACCCTAGTGTAGAGTTTCCACCAACCCCAGAAGCGTAACTGAAGGAACTTCCTCACGTTGCGCTGGATGGCCATTAGTGCAATTCTGCATGACACACAGACGAATGCTGAAACAGTCAGTATGTGCCCAAAAACATGAGTCGCCATTAAAAGAAAAACCTGTTGTGCAAACACACGCAAACACAGACACACACTGACCGTCTGTCCACCATCTTCTTAAACTCAATCCTCATTAGAGTTCCTCTAAGTTGAGCCTGCAGCATGGTTATGATCTTCGCCAGCCGCTCGTCACGCATGTCCTCCAGCTTTGCCAGGACACCTGCACGGAAAAACACCTGGAGAGGGAAACACAAACAGGTGAAAGAGGGAAGAAGAGAAAAACCAGGATTTGAGTCCTTTATCACCTGCATGTTTTCATTTGTCAACGCAAAGAGTGGATAGTGTTTGTGAAAAGAACTGATATATATGACATATTTGCCTTATACTGAAGAATATATACAATTTTAATATACTGTAAAACAGTAATAATCACATATCGTATATATTCTAATATTTACCATATACTGTATATAAATATATGAAATAATACTGTAGGCAACTCATCAGTAATAGAATCATGTATATTGACAGAACATTGAACATTATATGTGAAGCCCTTCTAAATATTTAAATGGAAATTTTAGCATATTGTATTTATAATGAACGTGTTAATCTGTGTTTGTATAAGATAGTAAGATAATAAGAGCTCATTTCATTTAAAGTATGCTACACTATGAAAATACTAAAGAGTAAAAAGTTCTGAATTCAAAAGTTTTACTTTAGTAAAAGTACATAAGTATTATAAATAAAATATTCCTGAAGTAAAACTACTCATTTTACAAAATGGCCACTGTCAGTGTGTGTATGTTATTGAGTAATTATTATTTGTGCATAACATGTAAACAGTGCCTAAATGTTGCAGTTGGTCTCAAAATTGTACTTAGTTGCAGTACTTGAGTAAATGTATTCAGCAGCAGTGCATTCATTTGTACAATTGTGGCCAGTTACAACAGTGACATACCTTGCTGTGCCCGATGCGGTACTCCATATTATCCAGGCCAATAGAGCTTAGGATGAGCTCAGAGGCCTTCTTGTTGTCAACGAATCCCTTAGGGATGACGTTGGGGTTGAGGATGTAGTACCTACACAGGAGCGGAACGAGAAAAGGAGAACAGGGGTTGGGGGATTGAGAGAAAAGTGACGATGTGGGAAAAAAAGAGGCAGGCACAGATCCTGATTTCAGCAAAAGCGAAAATTATTTGGGATAAAGTTCATATTATTCTTTGAGTACATTTAAAATAATCTCTCTGTTAGGTTTACATTTCCTACACAGCCGCATGTAAAGGCCATAAAAATACACTGTTTAGCCATCAGATAGAAAAGTGAATATACAGTTACTGGACAGAATTCAGAAATGTGGAAATGTACAGATTTAACATTACTACACTTTTTTTTTTTTTTTTTTAAATGGAGATGGATACTGGAATAATGGCGATTTATTCAAACTTCACTGGAGTCAGACCTTTGTTTGAATTCTGGGTACTGTAGTCTATTGGGGAATCCTTTCCTGCAGATGCGGATGCCCTCTAGCACACCGTTACAGGCTAGCTGGTGCAGGATCAGATGGTTATCTGTAACACCTTTACAACAGAGAAAGAAGGTGATTACCAATGCCAAGAATTTCCAGTTGACAGTAAATATTTCACCAGTGTCTACATTTCTCAACATGGTGAACACGTTTTTACTGTTGGAAATAAATTGTCTGACTTTGTACCACAAAAAACATATGATGGCTTCCCCTGACCATAAATCATACATCACACATCACACATCACCCACTGACCTGACTTCTTGAACTCATTGGGCACGATGCAGCGGACAAAGTGTGGAGCAGTGCTTCGCAGGGTGCTCATCAGCTTGTTCAGTTGTTCCTGTTGAGCGTAAATAGTTAACGGACACCTGTGAGCTTGTGAGCGTGTTGTGAGATTTGCCTCAGTATCTGGTTTTACAGATGTGTTTGTGTGTTTTATTTAATTGAGATCAAGGAGTGTGGTTATTTAGCTTGTTCCTCACTTTAATATTGGTCAGGACTCGAGTTAGGTTGCGGTAAATTAATGTTTCTGGCAGAGACGATCTCTGATGGTGTGTATGCGTGCCTATGTGCATGTGTGTATACATGCCAGTGTTCCAGCATGTCTGTGTGAGTTACCCTGTAGAAGTTGGAGACAGTTTGGAAGGAAGACCCTTTCTTCTGCTTCTTGGTTCCTGCAACGGCCTCCTCCTCTTTGAAGAGCAGAGCCAGCAGGGACATGGAGGACTTCTGAAAGAGTCCCACCACCGTCTCATTCAGAGGGTCTTTGTTCTTCTCCAGCCAGGCAGCGATGTTGTAACCCACCTGTGAAAGGCACAAACAGCTTAACTGCACCCATATATGCATTAAAGCTGCCAGTCCTACAATGTTAACGATTTTCTTGACAAAAATGATGCATATGCTCACTAGCAATACACTGCAACAACACTAATACACACATACCAGCCCCTTACATCTGTCAAATAGTTCTACAACATCCCCGTACTCACAGTGCCAGCATAGTGCACCAGTTCGAAGTGGACCTCGGGTCCTTTCTTCCCGCCTTTCGGCTTGAGAAAGTTGGAAGACTTGCCCAGGTGGTTGTCATACAGAGCTGCTTTGAAGGTTGCGTCTGTCGCCTTCGGAAACACACACTGCTCCTCCAGTATGGAGAAAATCCCCATAGGCTGGAGAGCAGACAAAGAGGGGGAAGTAAAAAGAGAAAGAATGACAATGTACTCAACATATAGTTTACTGCATGTCCATGCTTGTGCTCTTAACTCCTACTGCTTATTTGTGAGTGTGTTACCTTTTCCAGCAGGTCGATACAGGCCTGCAGATCCAGGCCAAAGTCAATGAAGACCCAATCGATGCCCTCCTTCTTGTACTCTTCTTGCTCCAGCACAAACATGTGGTGGTTGAAGAACTGCTGCAGCTTCTCATTGGTGAAGTTGATGCACAGCTGCTCAAAGCTGTTGAACTGGAGACAAAAAACAGAGTTGGATCATGAGAGGGAGGTGAGAGGATGAGATGCAATGACCTCAAATACACCCAGCATATATCTCTCCCAACCAATGAATGTGCATCTCACCTCAAAGATCTCAAACCCGGCAATGTCCAGCACTCCTATGAAGAACTGCCGCTGCATCTTGGTGTCCAGGGTCTTATTGATCCGGGTCACCATCCACTTAAACATGCGGTCATAGATGGCTTTTGCCAGTGCACCGATGGAGTACACACACTGGTCCTGGTTCTGACCTGAGTTCAATTATTGGACAGCGGATAAGTGCACTTTCCCCGCATGCTGAATAATTTTTGTTTCCAATAAAGTTTTTTTTAATCTTCTTAATAATGCCTTTGCAATACCTTTGGTCACAAACTCATTGCCAACCTTGACTCTGGGGCGTGTTATTCCCTTCTGCAGCTCTCCAGAGTTGATGGCCATGAGGTGAGCGACTTTGTCAGCCACTTAAGAAAGGGGATAAGAGGCGAAACAAGGAATTAATGAACTTATTTTAGCAGCATCTCATAACACATGCAGAGAAAGTAGGACACACAAATGAAACGGATTATATATCCCACAATATATGGACTTTGAGAAATATGAGCTGAAATATGAGCTGGCACACCAGAACGAAAGGGCAGGCTTTAAGAGAAATGTCAAAAGAGAAGGAGAGAGGTAAAAAGATAGAGAACTAGGCCAGGTTAGAGAGAAGTAGCTTGATGATGAAGAAGAATGTTGATAGATAGAGAGAAAAAGACAGAGAGAAAGATAAAGGTGGGTTTTATTATACCCTCAGTGGAATCCACATCAGCCTGTTCTTCTCTGGGTTTCTGTTTGAACTTCATGTTTCCGAAGTGCATTATGCCTCCAGTCAGCTTGTACACGCTCATCTTCTCCTCAGGAGTGAAGCCCAGGACATCAAAGGCTTCCTGTGGACACAGGAGCATAGAAAGAGAGTGGACAGAAAAGAGACTGTTAGCGTTGCACACCGAAGTTACACAAAAAGAGGCAACAGCACCATCAACAGGGCATCAATGATATTGAATTGATAAGTAGTATTACTTATCAATTCCCGTTTTACTACTGATTTAAAATCAAAGCACAGAATGAAAATCTCAGTTCCCACAAAGACGCTATGAATGAACAAGTGTTGACTCACGTCAGTGAGCAGCAGCTCCTCTCCATCGTCCATGTTGTCCACCACAGTGACTCCCTGACACACCCACACATACTGCTTGGGGTCTGGGTTCAGCAGCAGAGCCTCTGGAAAGCAAAGTATTTGACATAATAATAAGACAACAATCATTTTCTGTCAACTGATTTTGAAGTGGAGACTTGAAGTGGATGTTATTTAAATTGATTCTATGTTACAATAGTTCTCAAACTGTTATTTTCTTCTTATTATTATTATTGTATTTCATTATTTAGGTGAGTTTGGTGAAGTTTGCATTCATAGTTATTACTAGTAGCAGAAGCTAGGCATGTCAGCTACTGTTATTGAAACGTTTCAACTGTTTATACATTACTTTTGCCCATTTAACCATGTATTCAGTACATTGAGCTTTTTAACCCTTTACCCGTTACTTATTGCTAAATATTATAAATATGAATCATCTTAATCTGTAAACCATTTATTTTAAATTGATCTTTAACAATTTATTTCCTGTGTCAGATGAAGATGCAAGAAACTGTCTGATGTTACAAAGAACAGGAAACTCGGCATGTAGTGATTTCACAAAGCACTAAGGTGTCTCCAGCAGTGAAAAAAGATCTCTACTTTGTTATTTTTGCATACATTCATTTTAATTCAATATTAACCAGCTTTATAACTCTCACCCATGAGTTCTGGCTTCCTTCCAGAGAGGAGTTGGTAGAAGATGTGGTATCCTCTCTCAGCAGCCTGCTGGGAAATCACTCTTGATTTTTCCAGCAGATCTGATGCAAAAGACACAGAAAAAAAAACACCACGGACATGCCAAGACATAGTTTATAAGGGTCCACCAATCTTAATTATTTTCATAGATAATGTTATTTGTACAGAATGATATCTGTACCTGCTGAAACATAGCACATAAAAGCTAAGACATGGCGTTTTACCAAGGTGAAATAATGCTGGTAAAGCCTGATCCAAAGAAATAAAAGAATAAATCTGTTAAATCCACTCACAGGTCTCAATGTCGGCACCAGCCAGCTTAGCTGTTGGGCCAAAGTGGATGCGAATGAACTTTCCCTGAAAACAAACACAGACACTTAAATGTGATTCCTATTGATTTGATGATTGTACGGTTATTTTTATTTATTTATTTATTTATTTAACAAATTTTGTTGTCCTTTAATGATGTAGAACATGATCACATATTTTTGTGTGCTCGTCCTTACAAAGCGTGAGGAGTTGTTGTTCCTGATTGTCTTGGCGTTGCCAAATGCCTCCAGCACTGGGTTAGCCTGAATGATCTGGTCCTCCAGAGACCCCTGAAAGAAGAGAAGAGAGGAGAAGAGAGGAGAAGAGAGGAGAAGAGAGGAGAGGAAAAGAGAAGAGAAATGTACATGATATATGTCAGACAAGAAAAACAACATGATATCATGTCTATGCACACTCACACACAAACACACTTGCCTTGGAGTCTGAGGCTTTGCCCCCAGTGGCTCCGACATTGGCAAAGTACTGGATGACCTTCTTAGTGTTCTCAGTCTTGCCAGCACCAGATTCTCCACTGGAGGAGAGACGCCAAGAACGAGTTAACAGTAGTGTGACATGCAAACTACATGGTGTACTCATTTGCAGGGAACTCAAACAAAAACAAACAAACAAAAATAAATTAAATAAATAAGAACGTGCTGTTCTTACGTGATCAGCATAGACTGGTTCTCATGCTCTGCGATGTCGGGACAACAAGAGGAGAGGAGAGGAGAGAAAACAGAGACAGTGCGAGTGAGGCGAGAATAATTACTGCCGATTTCCCTCTGAGCACATCAGAGGATTGCTGATGTTCTCTGTCAGCAGTACCAACAACACAGACAGCTGTCAGCTCTCCCCTGATGCCACATAATGGCTTCAAAGTATTTTTCTACTCCCTGAACAAATCCTCACACGCCACACTGATCACACACCTACAGCAACTGCCCCACTCCCTCTTTCCACATATAACAGTGTAATGACTTTCAAGCACCTCATCTCAACTTGCATGCTTACCTCTCGTCTTTGCCAACTTTACCTCCCTCCCCTCACCCATTAATGACCTATGACTGATTAAAATTCCCCACCCCCGTGTTTCTTCTCACCCATCATCATGTCGTGATAAGCATTGTCAGAGATGGAGAAGAGGTGAGGAGGAACTTCGTTGCGTTTCTTCCCCTTGTATAGTTGGGCCACTTTAGCGCCATAGATGGGCAGCCATTTGTACGGGTTGATCGTCACGCAGAAGAGGCCCGAGTAGGTCTAGAAGTGGGATGGAAGAAAAAAAGATGCAGCAGGGTAACAAACGTTCAGTGATGTGGGCACACATTTGGATCAAAGACACCTTCGAATGTCATTCCTTCCCTTTCCCCTTGTGTATCCTGCCTTTACGGTCTATTCTATATATAAAAAGGGAAAGTTCTGGGGCAATTAAAAAGTCCACAGCACTGATATTTGAATGTGCTGCATAAATCTATAATGTTCAGTACAGCTGAGGAGGTATTTTGTGATGAACTGCTGCAATTTGTTTCGTGGTTACACCCACTTAGTGATTAAGTTCTGTCTCACTTTTCCCAGAATGCCTTTTAAAGCCACTGACTTGGCATTTAGTAGTTCACCTCCGTAGAGTAGGGAAACTTGTAAGAGACGTGTTTAAAAAAAGAAACAATGTTCAAAATTGACGCTGCATAGCCCAAAATATCCTGCATGACTTTTAGTCAGTGGGACGAGTCAAGATCCAAAACCACTGGAACCTACATTTCCCCTTTAATAACCCACAGAATAAGTAGCTGAACTTTTGCTTGTGTGCGCCATAACAGCAACTACTTCTTTCTCCTGTCCTCAAGCTATCATGAGGACAGGGTTCAGAGAAGGTTTTTACTGGCCCGTGGGTTCCTCTGTGTTGAGCAGAAGGCTTACATAGATCCTCATGCTGACGTATCGGCTGCGCAGGTTTTCCAAGATGCTGGCCTCGTTGAGGAAAGTGAGGTCGGCCATGTCGCTGGCTTCGTAGAACTTAGGAGGGTTCATCTGCTGTACATCATCCTTCTTCACAGTCACAGTCTGATCAGAAGAAGAAAAAAAACACTCAGTCAGTATTTTAATCATGATTATTATGATCATTCACTTATAATTAAAGTAAAGATTTGAGACAAACTGCAGAGGTTCAGTCTTCGTCTCACAGTGTTCTTGGTGGTCTTGATGGTGACTTTGTCCCCATCTTCAGACTGAATCTCCCCAGCGATGAAAGCCTCCTTCTCATCTTTGACCCAGCAGGAGCGCTTGATGTCGTATGGTTTATTCATAGCATCCAGTCGCTCCTTCTCTGAGGGAACCAGGAACGGCATGGGGTCCACATTGTCCCCACACTCCCCTTTATATGCGCCCGGCATGGCTGCTGCTGCTGCTGCTGCTGCCAACCAACACACACCAACTGACCAGCTCACTCACCTACTGGCTGCTGCAGAGAGAGACTGAGCGATGGATAGAGAGAGGAAATAAAGTTGTTATAAGCAGTGAGAGGAAGGGCACCAGCCGTCCGTTCAACAGGCTGATACTCACCAATGCAGGAGGCAGAGGTACGCTCAGGAGGACTATGGGTGTGTGTTGAGGCCATGCTGTTATATATCAGGCCCCTCTCCTTCCTGATATGGTCACAACTCTAAAACCAGCCATCACCCTGAGGTCTCATCCCTCCGATCTGTCTGGCAGCACAGGATCTGGGAATTCTTCAATCTGCCTCCCTCCATTTAGGGTTTCCCTGGAAAGCCATCACTCAGGCTGAAACTATCTCCGCCCTTCCACACCTCGATTTTCATCCCACCATGCCTCTGCTCTTTACCATCAATTGCTTTCTCTTTGCGCGCCCAATGGGATTTGGAATGAGTAAGGCATCTTAAATTAAAACCACAGACACACAGAGAAGCAGTGGGCAATTTTTCTCTTCAGATCTTTTTCATTTTTAGAACAAGCTTTATCTGTTGCTCTACATACTGCCCAATCCCAATTTATTGTTAAATAAATCAATATGTTTTATAACTGACATGTCACGACAGCACATGTGTGTGAATCAGGCAGATACATAAACAGATTTCTGTTCAGAGCTGAGTTTGGTTCTAGACCAGCTGTGAGAAGGCTGAGTCGAATTTTTTTCGAAGTAACTCACACACATTAGCTGAGAACAAAATTCTGGTGTCCGGTAAAGGTTGTTGGAGCATTTTCACAGTGGTAGCAGAAGTACTCAGATCCTTTAAATATAACAATGCTCCATTACAAGTAAATAATACAAAGTATTATTAGGTGAATGCACAACCAACAGTATCAAAAGTAAAAGTACTGAAATATTACCTTATATGACATTATTAGATTATTTATATCAGTGTATTAGTGTAAACAGCATTTTACTGTAGCAGCTGGTCAAGATGGAGCTAATTTTTCTTTTATATACATTTCACTAGTTTAGCCCAGCTTTTCCCATAGTAGAGGTGTGGATCCCTTCAAAGAGTCACATGATAAATTTTAGGGGTCATGAGACCATGAGGGGTCAAAGTTCTGCCATATAAATTTGTATTATTTTCTTGGACCTCTGTCTAAGCTAATTTTTCTGCTGTGTTGGATAGTCTGACCTTTTTGAGCCCCAAACTGTTCTTTAAGTTTAAAGAGGAAAATCACCCTTTGATGGAACTACTAACAACTCACAGATATCTGAGCAAGCTAAAAACACTTGTTTAGGCTTTAACATAAGATGGTATTTAACATTATCAGGTATTGTTTTTTATGTAAAATTTGAATCCTTAAATAATCAGTTACTATCCTTCAAAAAGACATAATGAAACAAAAAGAACAATGTTTCCCTTTGAAATCTTGTGAAGCTGAATTTCAAAGTAGTATAAAATTAAGATGGTCAAGTAAAGGACAAACACCTCAATACTGCACTTGAGAACAGAACTTGTATAAATGTAGTTGGCTACTTTTCACCGTTGCTGCCTTAATCTTATCCAGAACGTAGATTCCTTGGAACTGAAGCAGCTGTTGCTCCTGTTCCCCAAAGGGGGCACTAATAGACACAGATTGACACAAATCTCACACACACATAATCAACCTCAGCAGATGATGATGATATTAATATAATAAGTCCATGTATTTTTCCAGCCTTCTAAAGAAGAAATTTTGTATGTTTAAATGGAAAATTGAATTTTCTGGCATTAGATTCAAAGAGCAAATGGTTCATTTTCACCATGTTTGCACTTTCTTTCACCGTCATCTTCATCTTTTCTGCCCTCCCTCCCATGGCCTATTGAAATTGCTTCTTTGTCCCTCATTTCTGTTTTCTTCTTCTTTTATTTAAATATTTTTTATCAGAAAAGAAAACTCAGATTTCACCGTCCTATGCGACTGCCCAACTGTTCTGTGCAAAGAATGACTCCATCTTCATAAACTGTGTGTGTGTGTGTGTGTGTGTGTGTGTGTGTGTGTGTGTGTGTGTGTGTGTGTGTGTGTGTGTGTGTGT
>JBBMJY010000010.1:14963013-14983013 GCA_037833715.1 Toxotes lorentzi
GTGTGTGTGTGTGTGTGTGTGTGTGTGTGTGTGTGTGTGTGTGTGTGTGTGTGTGTGTGTGTGTGTGCGCGCGCTTGAATTGATCGTGCGGGCTGATTGGCGCCTCCAGCACTTACTACAGGGAAACTTGATCAGGACGCCACTAAAAATACCTCTTCCTGCCTCTCAGCAAGGGCCTGTGATATCACATCCTGTTCTTATGAATGAACACTGCTTCTGTGGTCAGTAGCCTGAATATCCCTCCTTCCTGACTAATATCCTTCCTATTCATAACACTGTGTGCCACTTGTTTGATCTCTGAGGCAGTAACCAGCTGCAGGGTTGCTTCATTTTGACTGTATCACTTAACGATCCTCAGGAAAGCGGCCCAACTTTAGATTTGCTCAGCTTATTTACAGATAAAGAAACACAGTATCTGGTTCTTGAGCTCCTAAACAGAGCTGAGGTAAAACAGGTGAGTCAGGTAGGTTATCTCTGGGTTCATCAGAATAACTGACAAAGCCTGTTGTTTGTATAAACTCTGCACATACAGTTATAACAGGCCGTGCATGACTGTTCGGTATATGGCTTTAATGTGGCCCACTGTAACAAGCCCTTTACAGCAATACACGTGCACCTATCTTTATAAAAGTGCTAGTAACATACACAACACATTTATTTCACGTTGAATTGCATTACTTATTCCACTATACAATAATACTATTTCTACATTGTATGTTTTTTACATTGTTTTACAGGAAATATTATGGTATTTTTTTCCATTTCTGCAGGTGTTTTATTTTTTTATCACATATACTGCTCTTACATTGCATACAATACTATATACTTCAAAATCATTTAATGCAAATTGTATTTATTGTTCATTACTATTCATACTTGTTATGTACCAGTATAGTTCCAGTATACATAGTTCACACATCATGGGTGCCACAGGATTTCTGTCACATAAATATCTGCACATTTTATTTATATAGCCTAGTTAGGTAATATAATGTGTATATTCTGCTGTTTTAATGCTGTTTTAATTCTTTTATTTTTACTTATTTATAATTAATTATGAGTTCATCATCTGTTCCTTTTCTCTGTTTTTTACTTCTTAGAGATAATGTGAATGTCTCTCCTGGACAATAAAAAGTCTTATCTTATCTTTTACCCTGTGTTGAATGAGTTACAGGCCTGCGGCCTCTACCTACAGTCTTCCTCTGTCTCATCCCCCACTGAGTCTAAAGGAGCTCTCTTGCTCCACCCACTGGCGGCAGCAGCAAACTACACCAGTCAGAGCCTCCACCTACTTGAAAATCGATTTCATGGTCACACACCCATAGATCTGCACTGGGAGCAACACATGTGTATCCACAAGGAATGGACACACACAAACACACACACACACACACACACACACATACACACACACACACACACACACACACACACAGAGTTTAGTTAGTGTGAACTGGCAGGTGTTGTTGGTCATTGCCACCACTTTCCTGTTGTGTCCCCTGGGTCCCCTTCTTCCTCTCCCTCCATCCCTCTTTCTCTCCCTCTCTCTCTCCTTCTCTGAGTCTCGCTCTCTCACTTCCTCTGTCCTCAGCTTTTCATCTCTCTTTCTTTCTCTTCATGGGCAATAAGGAGTTTTAGATGCTAATGATATGCCCTCTTGCAACAAAGGCCCCCTCACAGAGCCTCTATGGACACACACACACATACATGCATGCACACACACACTCACGCGGCCAAGCACAAACACCAGCTGTTCTCTGCTGGCCTCTTATTACACAGATCCCCTGAAAGATTTAGCTGCTCTGGTACTTTTTCATTTTGAGCACACACACACATGCATGTAGTGCACACACATACAAAACACACACTTTTTTTAACAAATAACAACAAACACTGACTCAAAGTGCCTAAGTTTCATCAGCTCAATATGTTTTGGGTTTTTTTTGTAATTTTGGAGATTGTCGGGTGAAACATGACCGATTTGACCAAATTTATTGTAAATTAGTTCTTGTTTTTTTTTTTATCACAGGTTTCAATCTCCTGGTGTGAATAATTGATAATGGGGAACTGATAATGGAAGAGAGCATGTGTGTGACAGACACACACCATCTGCTGACACACACATGCACGCACCAAGCTATCACACACACAGGGGATCAATAACATCTGGCACAGATGGCCATTTTAAAAACATAATACTGGCCAGCCACCGCCATGGGCCAGAACCAGGGGGTACACTGGTTTCAGCCAGATATACAGATGCATAATGGACATATACAGCATCAAGAACGATTGCCTGTAGCTTTATTTCAGGCATTGTTCCTGTAAAATGAGTTGTTGGCCCCAAAAGATAATTTACTGGATCAAAAAAGCTTAATTACTTGAATATGAGGAACATCTGATTGATTTACGTTTCCAACTAAATGGCTGTGTTGTGTTCACTGCCACCTGTGTGATGCAAAAAAAAAAACAACGTAATTTTCATTTCCCACTAAAGCTCAAAATAAATCAAAGTAGCAAAGCTGACAAAACTCAACACAAAGGTTGACTAAGTTTCCAACACTGCAGCAGACTGATCTCAGTTCTGCCCCTCCCTGCTGAATGGCAGAACTGCATGTGTTGGACAGAACTGGGGGTGAATTTCCCTCAGCCCTCCTTGTTCCTTAAACAGAGCTCAGAGATGTGATATATATTCCAACAACAGAAGTACAGACGTGGAGTAAAACTTGCTTTCTTTTTTTTTAACAGTTGCAACCTAACCCATGTTAGTTAATTTACACTCCTGCCCAGTTTTTCCAACGAAGCAACTGTATTTGAATAAAAAGTATGACCATGGACAAATGAGGATGTGATCTGCTTTCACTGCCGATGTGGTTTCTTTTTTTTTAAAGGGTCATCTAATGCTAACACTGCAGTAGGACTTCATTGAACACTAGCTTAAATGAATAGTTTGACATTTTGGGACACACACTTCTTTGCTGGGAGTTGAGAGGACTGATACTGCTCTAAAAAGGCGAGACAGGATGTTTTGTGTTGGACTGTTTCTTGGCCCAAGAGCAGTAACTGAGTTTCTGCCTGTTGCCCAGCAACTCATCCTGGCCAAGAAATAGTCTGTAAAACAGCAGATTATTGTTTTTACACTTTGGTTTTTGTACATATTAACCAAACAAGATATGTAAAGTTAATTAGTGAGCTTCAGTGGCGCTTTCAGGTGGATTGTGTTACCTTTGAACAGAGCCTGGTTAGCCGTTTCCCCCTGTTTCCAGTCTTTGTGTAAGCTAAGCGAACTGGCTGCTGGCTGCAGTTTAATATTTACCATAGAGATATGATATGCTATCAGTTTCTCATCTGACACCTAACAAGAAAGTTTACATTTACCCAAATGTCAAACAATTTCTTCAAATACATTTTTTATAAACTAATGAATGTAGCCCACAATTGCCATTATTGTGTTTATTTTACGGGTCTGGATCTGCAAGTTGATTAAATTTTTTCTTCTGTTAAAATGACAGCTGAAGAGAGTTGTGCAGTCTTGGTGGATGTACAGGGGCTGCACACTTTGAGTGTTTTTCTAGGTTGACATTTGAATCACTTGTTAAAGCTGGCATCAGGTTTACCATCATATCACCAAAGAAATAAATTTCCCCGTTTAGTGAATCATCACAGTGCAGACTATAATATGTTAATGTTTCTAATAAGCATAACAGCTCATATTATGAAGTTTCACTGTGCTGTTCATGCCCCTGTTTTCACGGTAACTTCCCTTCACAATAAAGGTTGTTGTCCTTAATAGTTTAGGAGAGTTACTCAAGTAGAAACTGCAGCCAAAATGAAAATCTACATAGCATCCCCTTACACAGAGTGATGCAGTGAGTGGGAGGATAGTACCTAGGGAATTTTCCCATTGCAAGTTTTACTTTTAATAATTCATGCAAACAGCATTCCCCAGAAAAGTGCCCCCGCCCTACCCCCAGCACCCCCCTGTTTTACTTCTAAAATGATACTAATGTCTTTTTGAGGATTTTCCACCACTTGCCTGATCGGGACATTCAGTGAACCAGATTAAAGAGTTCAGTGGTTTATGCATGGTGACATGTTGTGTAATCAGTTCAGTTAAAGGAGGATGAGCAAATTCTTTTACAGGAAAAAAAATATTCCACTGTAACTAACACAGTTATCCATGTGTTGCCAAAGAAACCTGGGAAAACAAGACAGAAATGCGACTGCTGCTTACTTTGCTTTGCACTTTGTCGCTCACACACACACACACACACACACACACACACACACACACACACACACACACACACACACACACACACATGTGTCTCTCAGGGTGTCTCCTGTCCCTTGTGTAACAGCTTGGTAGTACGTTCCAGGTTATCAGCTTACAATCAGATGAGCCAAGAAAGGTGTAACTCCCCCTCTCTCAATCTCCCATCTCTCTTTCTTCTTCTCTCTCTCCTTCAACTTCATCCTCTTCCTATTGTGACATCAGCCTTTTGTAGCACAGACGAGTGTGTAAAAACAGCAAGATGCGGAGAGAGAAGCTGAATCTGAAAGACTTTGCACAGGTAAAAAGATAAAACTGGAGGAGGGACAAGTGGGTGGATGGAGGGATGAAAGAGAGAAAAAAAATGAGAGAAAGAGGGACCGCCTAGAGGAAGTGAATGAGGTATTCAAGGCAGGTCTGCGCCTAGAGTCTCCTTAAAAGGCAATCCAGTCCAGGTGATTACCTGAAGCCCTCAGCCAATCACTGTGCAGCACATGATCCACCTGCAAAAGTCTAATCTCTCTCTTCTTCTGTCCACTGAGGCCATATCTGGACACAGGGCACACACACACACGCAACATTTGTAATGACAGAGAGAATAGCTGCAACTGAAGGCTTCATAAAGAACTTCTGCAGCTGCTTACACTGGATGTCTTCCCCACACATCAGCGTAGTCACACCTAATGTTGTGTATCTTGGTAGAGTGGGATCTAGTTACACAACTGTGCATACATGTACAAGTGTGTGTACATGTGTGTGTGTGTGTGTGTGTGTCTGTGTGTGTGTGTGTGTGTGTGTGTGTGTCTGTGTGTGTGTGCATGGTTATGCAACAGTGCAAGGAAAATGCTGTGCCTCTTGACCTACATTTCGGAGTTTGACTGTACTGCATTGCTTAGGGAATTCCACATGATTTCACTGTGACACAGTTACACACACACATACACATACAGATGCACAAATGTCCTCGCTCATGCATTCGCACACAGACACACAAACATCCTCTTCTTGTGCCTTCTTCTCTCCTGACTTCTTCCCTCCTTCATCTACCCTTCCAATGAAAGATACCTTGAGCCTCTTCTATAAAGCAACTGTTTCCACTTTAACCCCCTGACAGGAAGTGAATATGTGCACACTGTGAAGAGGGGAATGGGAGCACAACCAGGCCACAGCTTTGTGCAAATGGTGAGTGCAACAATGCAGAGGGAGAGGGGGAGGTTTGGAGAGAGGGAGGGACAGAGGGAAGGAGGGAGGGGTGCTTTATTTGGACTCAGTGCCAAACAGGCTTGTTAACCCACACACACACACACACACACAGATGGTGCAGTTAGCAACCATGCCAGAGAAGCATACCAAAGTCAAGGAGATGATGAGGAGAGAGTAAATGAATGAATGAATGAATGAATGGAGGGAGTGCATCAGATAGAAAATGAGTAAAGAGGGAGAAAAGAGGAGGACTTCAGCCTGGTCTGTATCCTTGACATTACATCACCTCCTCCTGTTTTTCTGGGATGTGTGTGCCGGGCTGGTGGACGCAGGGGGGGTGAGGAGGCATCTCAGCTGCGAGGTCAGAGAGTAAAGGCTCTGGCTTGGCGAGGGAGGACGAGAGGGAGGAGGAAGATAGGTGGTGATGGGAAAGAGCAAATCCTGAGTCAGAGAAGGATCACGGAGGAATCCGCCGAATATTCTTGTCTGTCCCCTTCTATCTCCGTCAGACTTTTCTCTTCCTCATTCTCAGCTTCACCTCATTTTTCTGTATTTCTTCTTCCCTCCTCCCTTCTATGTGTGTCCCTTTTCCTCTTGCAGACACTCTCCCCATCTATAAAAGCCTGGGGGTGGTGGTGAGGTGGCGAGAATGTGGAGCTGAGTCTTTGGCGGTGGAGCTCGGAGGTCATGCACAGAGAAACAAACTGCCAGGGAATGACAGAAGCCTAAATTAGAAACTGTTTACTAATTTCCTGTGGTGCAGTGGGGCACAGCACATTCCCCAGATGATGGAGGGACAAGGTTCAGAGAAGAATTTTCATTCTTTTCATTCGCTTCATTCAGAATTTTCATGTCTCTTTACTGCAAATATAAATCTGTGTTTGTCAAGCTTGAGAATAAATGCAGCTGAGAATAATCCACCAGCTGAGAAGACATGGGGATAACAAGAAAGTGATCTGTTCTTGAGGGTCAATGTTAGGGCAACAAGAGCATGTTGAAGCTGTACATAGACACACTGATGCTTCAATTCATAGTTGTTGAGACATTTTACTCAAAACCACACTTCAAACACATGTTGACACTGAAGGAAAGGTCAGTGAGTCACTAAAGTCTGTAGGCCTCATCTTCTGGACACAATGAATGCTCTGAACAAAATTTTATGACAAGAGTCATTGAGATAATTTCAGTATGGATCCCTTGAGCCACACTGCTGGAATTTCCTAAAAAGAAACACAGGATTTCTGCAGCTCTGAAATGAAAATTCGCAACTCAGGAAAAATTTAAATGACACTAAAAAAGGAACTCTCTAATGCTGTTGGGCCAATCTGGAAAAAAACAGAAATGGTATGCTGATGACAGCTAAACAGCTTCGCCAGGCTGTTCCCCAAAACTTCCTGTCTTTGCGATGACTAACACATGTACTGACAGTGCAACAGATAAAAGGAAAGATGGCTTACACGATTTCAGTTTGACCACATATGGCTTCCACCAATGCCAGCATCTTAACTTGTGTAGTGCTGGTGTCCGTGTCTGTACCTGTCAGATGTTAACCTTATATGGTTCCCTGTAGTGAGTAAAGAGGAAGTCCCTCTCTGTGTGCAGCAAGAAAAATGTGACAAACCTGTGGTTTCAGTAGACGTTTGGCAGCTGTAGGAGGCAGCACAGAGCAGTATCAGCTGCAGCCCACACAGCAGCCACAGCTTTAGGAAGTGGTGTGAGTGCTGATTTTCATTTCTACATAAGCACACACACAACAATTATTTAGTACTGTTTCATGCTTCAACCTACACAGGACGAGGAAACGGTACGACTGGAATTAGAGGCTTTTATTTTGATGCTTCTAATAACTCTAAGACACTTATCTGATTTCTTTTTGATGTAGAATTGACAGGTCTGAGCCCACACATCCATCATCTTACACACACACACATACAGAGTGACAGAGAAGGAAATTGGAACGTCCTCCTCTGCAGTTTCCAGTTACTGAAACAGGACTGAAAGAGAAGTGAAATCTCTTGAGCTGTGAATTCCCCTGTAATCACAAAAACGCTCACATAGACACATTCATAGAAAGGCACATGCACACTACAAAAAGACACAAAGACACTCTGTTCATCGCTGACACACTGATACATAAATGGAAGTACTGTAGGTGCTTGCAAATAGGAGCACACACCTAATGAGACAAACACACACATCTATGCACACACACACACAAAGACACACATAATTTCACAGTCCTCAGGGGGTGAAGCTGATTTCCTTGAGACAGCATCCCATGTGACTGGTCTTGCATTCCTCAGATTGTTGTCATGTGACAAACTTAAAGATCTCCTTTTATGGATGTCAGCGTTAACAGGAGGGTGTGGCCTCACTAATACACACCCAGGTCAACAAATACACACACACACACACACACACACAAATGAAGAATGCACTTAACTACACGCCACAACACCTCACACAGTCCTGCCAACTCAAACACAAACACTCAGAGATATACACAAAGGAGGAGGGAGGTGTCTGGCAGCACTGTCATCTTCCGTTAAGTCACTTCACAGGTACAGCCAGACTCCAACGGCCCGAGAGTTTCAAGCCAACTGCTGCCTGAAATGGATCACAACACTGTATCTGCTGTCACTGAAAAAGAGTTTAGCTTTCAGATTAATGCCCGTGTTACAATGCAGATGGGGGTAGAAAAACGTTCCTGTGGCTATGAAGCTATTAATATGATAAGAGAATGAATGTCACTGGTAAACAAACTGTGCTGGAGTCATGACACTGCAAATTTCACTCAGCAGTGTCAGACTGTTTCTAATTTTTCTCATTTGAAAACAACAGAAGTCACAAGTGTCAGTCTGTAAGTTTCTCTCAAGTCTCGGTCCTATGTTAAGGTCATTAACACAGTTTCTTAGTGTGTGATTATGACCAGCTTCCGCGCTCTGTGAGTCTATCACTTAAAAAAACATACATGAGAGTCTGAATACTATTTCACAGCCTTCTCTATTCTCCATCCATCCATCTTCCTCACCTTATCCTATTCTAAGCAAGATAGAACATCCTTCTTCCTGGGGGATCCCGAGGCCTTCCTGGACCAGATGGGATCTCTCCAGTGTGTTCTGGTTCTGCCCCGTGGTGTTCCTCCCAGCTGGATGTGCCTGGAACACTTCCACAGGGAGGCATCCTAATCATTGGATAAAAATTTTCTGAAATCAAAACACAAAAGGCCTGGCATGTATGTTTTTGATTGTAAACTGCCTGAAGGTTGCTAAAACCTACAGGCTTTGGCCTTACTGTCCACCATGCTAGCTATGGCCCTGGCAGGTAATTCTAGGTTTTTGAATTTGTCTTTGTATTGATAAACGAAAGAAGAAAGAAAGCAAAAGATTTTATTACCCCAGCCATAGCGGGAGAACAGAAAAACAGCAATAACAGCGGTAATTACAGTGACAGAAGTGACAAGTGGTGGAGAGATGAAGATGAAGCAGTTCAAGGGAATGCCAGTTTAAACAAGTGGGTTTTGAGCTGGGATTTGAAGATCGGAAGTGAATCTGAGTTTCTGATTTGCTGGGGGAGAGAGTTCCAGAGGGTCGGGGCGGCAGCGACGAAGGCCACAGGTTTGTATTAACAAAGCTGTGGCTTCCATCTCTCACTCTGTAATCTTTCTGGCAACTTCCACATTCACCTCTCTGTGGACCTTGATGACTTTCTTGTGTTTATCTGCCAGCTACAGCACGTCTGCTGGAGCGTACAGGCTCACAGATGAACAGAGAGCTCTCCCTCGAATGTCTCACACTGACACATTACATCATACTGTACTCACATAACAATCTGCTGCACAACAGCACCATGTACTGCTCTAAGTGGACTTTGTCCGAGCCCTGGCTGTAAAGCTAGTGTGCTGCGCTAAGCTGAAAGATCGCTGCCATGAGTGATTAAGAGGCTTCCAGTCACACACTTTGAGCACACTTGTGCTCACAGCAGGTATTACCAATGAGTCCACACACATATTTGAATGTGCTAATAAGAAAAGGATGGTAAGTCATGAGGGAGTGGGGGGAGGAAAACAGGAGCAGAGGAAAAGAAAAGAGTGGGTGATGGATGAGCATTGTGCAGAGAGAAGGGAGAGCAATGATCGTGTCAGAAATGAAAGGATGACATGAACAGAAACAGAACAGAAAAGAGAAGATGGAGAAGGAAAGGTGTGGCAGTTTCTTATGAATTCTCTATAGGGCTGCACATTCTGCTGTCGGTCTCCGAGAGCCGGCTCTCCACTTCCTCTTTACCCCATTTCCTGCCTCTGCTGCTGCCCTATGTCCTTATATGGCAGCCGCCGGCAACCAATCAGCACAGACGAGGCAGCTCATTCAAACAGCGAGTGTGAGAGAAGAGAAGGGTGGGAACTGCAAACAGAAATGAACAGAGCCGCACCGTACAAAACAATATAGCACGCTAGCACACACACACACACACACATACACACAATCTGCCTGCTGGCTTGAAACAAAAAAGAGGTGTTACAATGCAACAAAGCAAGCAAAGCATGCAAACTTTACTCAGCAATTCAGGGGCATTGGGTGCATGCTGCAGCACCGCATTCGAGTTGTTTTTTGGTGAGGTTGGGCTTGGTTACTATGCAGAGGAGAGGAGAGGAGAGGAGAAGAGAGGAAGATTTAGGCAGAGGTATGACTTGGCACCCTGCAAAAATTCCTCTGATGTGCTCATTTTTGACTCCTGATTGATGTTTGTCAGAGTTAGATGAAGAAATACAGGAAAGAATTGGCAGAACGACAGAAAGATATGAGAAGATATTAGGAGAATGGGGAAATAAGAGTGAAAGCAAGGCAGTGTGACAGGCTGCAATGTTGCGTAAGGAGCATACAAACAGAACTGACTGCCAAGGACTGTGGACCAAAGTGCATGGGCGTGTGTAGGTGGCTGACCTCTCTCACTGCACAGTTGAGGGGGCAGCGATGGAATAAGGAAAATCAGGAAGTAAGAGCAGGGCCGCTGCCAGTCAAGAGGCTAGCTATTCCCAAATGATCCAATCAAAAGGCTGGTAGCATGTGAAACGAGCCAATCTGAAAGGAGGAGCCCTCCCACCAAACAGAGACAGATGGCAGAGGATAGATAAGCCTCCCTGGGTTCACCACCATGCAGGGGGTGAATAAGGAGTGTGTGTGTGTGTGCGTGCATGTATGTGTGTGTGTGCGTCAGTAGGATATAGAATTAGATACAGAGATAGATAAGTCTTCTTAGCCTTGGCAGCAGAGAGGAAGATTTACTTGTACATGTTACTGGTATTTTACACAAACTCCATGCACTGACACATGTATTCTCTAAAGTAAAGTAAAGTCCCCCCCTTACTGGCATCATTATGCATGTGTGTCTTTACATGCACTTCATTTCAAATAGATATCACAGACCTTACATTATGTACACAATGTGATGTCTCTGTGTTGATTTGGGTTCAATTCTGACATTTGTCCATTAATGGTTGAGCCAATGGATGCTCACTGCCTGTTTTGAACGATACCTGAATAAAGCCTCACAGCCTTAAAAGGCACGTCAGTCTCTACTTTGGGCCAATAAGAGGCCAGAGCAGCAAGAGGAAGTGAGGTTGGTGCGAAGGAAGGGGAAGAGTAAAAAGAAGTGAGGACAGAGGGCCTGCTGTGTGTTCATGAGGAACAGAAAAAAAATACAACATTCAGAGAAGCCCCACAGCCTCGAGCGCTGCATGTGGTTATTACGTTAGTACAGCCATTCCAGAGAAACTGTCTTTGTCTAACAAAGAAGGCTGAAACCTGGGTTGTACACGTCAAACTCTTGATCAGATTTAGTCATAATAATCACATGATTTTTAAAGAGCAAGGAGACTCACCAGCTGATCAATTATTATTATTAGCTGAAAATATTTTGCTTTAGTTTTTAGCCAGTGTGAACAAATCACATTTGTTCCTTAGCTCCATGCGAGTAAAACCCACATGAGCTGTGACACTGATTTAAAAGAGGAAGTCCCTAGCCTGTAAAACAAGTAAAATGTGTCCTGATCCTCACAACAACATGTGTTTTGTAATCTGAAATACTTGGACTGCCATAAATGATCACACACACTCATACACAGAAGTTAAGAGAATTCCAAGGAGTTTCACATTGTGAGGTTTGATAAATGACATGAGATACTGGTCAGGATGCCATGGTGGGGTGTGTCCGATAAAGTGTGTGTGAGTGTGTGTGTGTGTGCATGTGTGCACAAGTGTGTGTGAGTAAGAAGTGGGGGGTTGGAGTTAAGAATCCATTTGGGCCGTAAATGGGAAGCTAATCCAATTGGAGCACGAACAGGCCAGCTGGCAGGCACAACACACATACACACACAGCTGGTAACTGGCCCGTGCCTTGGAGTCAGACTATCACCACGGTGACCCACGGATCAATGACGCTGCAGACAACCAATCTATTGGCTGTATCATGGGAGAGGAGGGGGGAGTGGAGAGGAAGGAGGGAGTGAGGTAGGAAGGGGGCGAGGGACGAGCGGTGAATAGGGCTTCCCTCTCTGAAACCATGACCAGTCACAGATGGCAAACAATTGGTCAGCCAGTCACTTTTCAACAGGCAGGCAAAGACAAGGGAGAAAGAGCAGAGAGGAGAGGATGGAAATGCCTGCTTAGCAAGACGGGGGTGGGGGGTGGATGAATGAAGAAAGCTGCTGACTGACAAAACTTTGAGTTGCTGGGATGAAAGCAAATACATTTTTGAACCAAACGTTTGGCAGTTCAGGAAGTACATTTATTTGCTTTTTAGAGTTATGCTTATTTGATGAGAAGATAAATGTAAAGGTTGATACCACCCTTTTGTCTGTATGGTAATTATATGAAACTACAGCTAGCAGCCAATAAGCTTAGCTTAGCACAAAGACTGGAAACAAGGAAACTAGTCCTTTAAACACCTTGGCTGTTAATCTAAAGGAGTAAACCCAAGCATTGTTGCATTCAGCTTGACCTTGTGTTATCATACATACTGTTGCACATGTCCACTCTTGCAGTGAAGCAAGTAGTGAAGTGAAACTCCTGTGGATGACAAATGTGATGCCTTTCCAAGATGACATTAAACATTTCTCATCGTTTTCCTCTTCTCTAATCTCTCTCTCTGTCTCCATCTTTACTTCATCAGATCCCATCTGATGGGTTTTATCTCTTGCTTTCACCTCACCCTCATTGTTTTCCAGCCGCCTTTGACATCCACATTTCCAGGCCTTAGCCTTCAACCTCACTCAAGCCTAATTGCAGCTAATGCTTTTTGTATTGAACTGCAGTCTTGAAGTCTAGTAGCAGTTAGACTCAATGCAGCAGATGTTTAACTCTGTGTCTGTGCATATTTGTGTGTGTGTGAGAATAATAGATATAGTATTTATGTGTGCCCTCTATGGCCAGCTTTACCCATTAGCAACAGGCCTTTCATGGTTTCTCTCATGGTTCCTCTCCCTTCCCCCCGCAAACACACACACCAAAATGCCCTTGTTTTTAGCCTCTTTGTGATTGGAGCAACAGAAAGAGGAAGAAGTGGAGACACCATAAATGTAGATAGAAAGAAGAGAAGAGGCGGTAATAGATTTGAATTTGTCAATGATGGCCTTCTTAGGTTGAGAGCAAGGACAAACTTGCACCATCTTTACTCATTAGGGGAACAGGAAGCCATGGTGGGATGTATGTAATAATGCAGGGAGTGGCAACACTGCAGAACAGAAAGACTGTTTCTTCTGTGGTGCTGCTCCTGGCTGGCTGGTTGGTTGCCTTATTTGAAGAGAAAAGCGTGAATTGGGGACGTCACACAAGGGTGTCACATCAGTTTTAATTCACTGGTAAACACTGAGACTACACAGGCACACATGCATGCTGGGCATGTATGGCCCACACACGAATACTTACTTTTGGCTGTGTGTGTGTGTTGTTTTGTCATTGAAACAGGAATTTGTTTCTTATAGTTGAGTAGGATGTGGGTGATGATATGTCAGCAAAAAGTCAAATGTATTCTTTGACTCTCACACACACTGTCAGACACATGCAGGAGACACAGACACACTCACTCAGATCACATTTCAGTGTAAAGCTTACCACTGAGCTCTGCATTACTAACGCACATGCTTCCACTGTCATCAGAGATAGCATTTGGTTATGATTAGCTGTTGTCATTTAAGGTTCTTTGACCTTTGAATCACACACACATGCATACAAACACACGTGCTCCAGTGGTCACTGAGTTACTAATCGACTTATCACATGGCCATGGCGATGCCTGACTTCAGCAAGGCAGAGCGTCAGTGAGATCACTGATCACACTCGTTTACTTGTGTGATATAAGTGGAGGTTGCTTTAGGTGCTAAACACGCAATGACTTAATAATAAATAGATGGCTTTTACTGATAAATGAGCCACTGTATGAAACAACTAATTGTTATTTTAGAAGTACACTTGTATGTGTTCTTTCCAAGCGTTAGATGAGAAAACTGATATAGTGGTAACTATAAAGTAAAGTATGAAGACTAGAAACAGGGGAAAACTGTTAAAAAGTACCAAAATCCACCTAGTTATACCTTGGTGGATTTTGGTACCACAAACTGTCATTTGCCAACAAAGGCTTTTAGTGCAGTGTGGCCTTCAAATACAATGGCCACTCAGCAAATCTCACAGACAGGGACATGAAGCCTAAAGCAAAATTCAGGAGGGTTTTCCCCACATTTTACAACTATTTACAATCCATGCTGCTGGCTTGTGTGAGTCATTATATTGCAGGTAGAGCCCTCGGCCTCTTATGTGCCATAAAAGAAAAAAGATGAGTGATAGCAACAAACAGTGAAAGGGACGCAACTGAACAATTCACCTGGATGAAAACCTTTGTACCACCTGACTCTGGCCTCATGTTGGCTTCCATCAGTAGCTGCTCAGTCAAGCTGCTGAGCATCCATTTTGCACATACACACAAGGTGTTTTTTGGGGGTTTTTTTGCCAAAGGAAACAGGACTTTTACAGCTATATTACAGTCATTTTCGGTAGATCCCTAACTCTCCCTGACTCTAAATGGCAGGTTTAAACTCAGGGCTTGTTAAAGTGTCACTTAGTTTGAAAAGTGGTCTATTTAGACGACCACTGCTAATAGTAATTGTCAATATACACAACACTTCAAGTATGTGAGTATAAACTCCTGTCTGGAAGAAACATCCTCAGAAAAAATAATTAGGTAGCTTTATTGCACTAAGGACTTTGGCAGCAAGGCCCAGGATCAGAGAGCCTGCATTTTGCTGGCACCCAGGACGTAAACACACACACACACCCAAACACACACTGTTATGATACACGAGAGTAATCTTCCCAGGACAGTATTCCAAGCACTCATGTAGCACTAGTAGAAATTCCCACTGAAGAGTGTTGACAACATGCCATTTAACCAGAGACCTCTCACTTACCACCAGTAAGCCATATACACACACACACGTACATAAATACTTGCACATCCAAACGCCTGCTTAACCAAGCTGAGTGGCAACTGATTGAACACACTGACACAGAAACTAATTTGAACTCTAGTTTAACGTTTTATTCAGGAGCGAATGAATAAAAAGTTTAATTAAGAATTAAGAAATGAAGAATGTGTCGTGTGTCGGGTCATTAAATGTTTGTCATTAAAGGTTTTTCACTTGAATCAAAGTAGGCTGGGCCGGAACAATGATTCATCCACCCATGTATGTGCAAACATATAGACGGACTCACATACACTCACACGTACACGCTGTGAACCTGAATATCTAGAGGCACTCCCTTTAGGCTGGATTAAATATTTCCCAGCCAATCCCTGTTTACGCCATTACTGCGTCAACATGGAGAAGCAATCCTCTCAGCTTGTTTCAAATCTCTTTTAACAGCATCACCTGGACCCACCTTTTATTTCAATCCCTCATCGCAAAAATGCAGCCTCATCACCAATGAAACAAACATAACTGAACACACAAGTTTCATGCTGACATAGTTCAGGCAGGTTTGAGATTTGACTTTCAGCTATGGGATTTAACCTCTGTAAATCAGTGGGCCCAGTAGACCTCTGATCATCGCAAACAGCCTTCCTTCCATCCGTAAACCTTCTAACAGCACCTGTGCGAGTCTGTACAAAGAGTGTGTCACAAGAGTCTCTGAACTGGTGGGTTTAACTTATTGTTCCCTTTTATTAAATGTTTTTCACCACCAAATAATTGTTTTAGTATTGGAGCAGAATCTGCAGGGTAAGAGGGAACTTACACAAGCCATTGTCATCTTTGCCTTTTACTAAAAGAGCATTGTTTCCCACTGTAGGGTCAATGAGTTGTAGCTAATTTAAAGGCATCACATCAGCCATGTG
The DNA here is from genome assembly GCA_037833715.1 of Toxotes lorentzi. Classification (NCBI taxonomy): domain Eukaryota; kingdom Metazoa; phylum Chordata; class Actinopteri; family Toxotidae; genus Toxotes; species Toxotes lorentzi. The sequence continues at coordinate 14,978,876 of JBBMJY010000010.1, forward strand.
GGGACGACAGTAATGTCCATTTAAAGCCAATTTAACAGTATGAATGAAGACAAGGAAGAGAAAACAAGACCAAGAAAAAAAAACTGATACACATGCTCTGATACAAGTAAAAGAGGGGAAGTGGTAAAGGAGGATGTGTCAGTGTCTCAGTGGCCATAGTTGACACCTTTAAATGGTACTGAGGCTGCCCAGCCATTCTACTGAGGTACGAGAATACACGCTCATGGTTTAGGAGCACAATATGAACAGTTATATCAGGTGTTTGTATATTAAGAAGGAGACAGGTGAGAGAAGGATGGAGGACAGAGCAAAGAGGAATGAGTGTGGGGGTAAAGAAGGGGGGAGAGGGGGAAATGAGAATGAAATTCACAGAGATGAAAAAAGGAAAGTGCTTGAAAGTGGAGCAGCATAATTTATGATAAGGCTATGGTCTGATGGTGTGTGAAAATTTGACTATCCTGCTGACCCAAGGCTTAGTGGCCTTAAAATTTGAGGTGTCACATGGGCCTCATCAGTCAGGATGTGAATGAGGGAGAAAAGCACCAAAAGTTCAGCTTTACAGTAATGCACTGGACCAGAGAGTGACAATAGGAGCATTGCTTGTGTCTTTGTTTTATTTGATAAAGGTGAATAAGGGTGGGTAAAAGCATAGTTTCTAAACACTTCCTGCTTCATAGTGATCAAAATGACATACAACAGAGGTGTAGCTTACATGACTGAAAAGAAACAGTAACTGAAAACATCTAGACTACTTTCACTTCTCATGGTACATTGTCTGAGCGGTATTATTTAACTCTCCCTTTAACATCTGCAACTAGTAGAGTGCAGGCACCATTACAATCTGAGAACACTAACGTATCCCATCCCCTCCTGAAACGACACACCTTTGTAAAACTACTGTGTCTCAGGCAGAGGGAGAGAGAGGTAGCAAGCAGCCAGTGACAGGATATTTAGATGCAGCTCACAAAGAGCATGAATGCTTGATCAGTAAATGAACATAAAGAGCAGTGTGGCCTACATTCAATAAGTGGTCATTCCCAGGTCTGTGGCAGGAAAGCTCCACCGTCCTGTGTGTGTTATCTGTGTCATGTGTTAGACCTAGTGATGCAGGCCGGTCACTGAGTCCCACTTAGCTTACAGCTGATTTTCAAAGTAGACAGTAACATCAGCATTGCCTCCACATTCTGTGTTGAGTTAAATATCTGATAGTGTCAGATTAATGTCAAGAGAAAGTCTGGGAGTGACAGGCTTTGGATAAAAGTCTTGGGCCTTTGCAGCCTTCACAGGGAGGAGTCCTGGGTGCTGAGCCCTTGCACTTATAATTTAAGTATGTGCTGCTCCACTGTTAAGAGCAGGTGCAGGGAAGATATTTTCACTCGTATTAAAGTTTATACACAATTTACCGGGTATATAAAACTGTGTATCAAGCGGTTAGGCTTACTAGGCCTCACAACATCAATCCCTTCCCTTTTATTTTCTCCAATCCTTTGCTATTATCGCCTCCCTCTCTCTCTCTCTCTCTCTCTCTCTCCCTCAAATCGCGAGCGCCCAGTGCACCACAGTGTGCACGCGACGTGCCCCAGTCCATGACGCTGGACCAATCAGAGGGCGCAATTCCGAAAGTTTACCTTTTATGGCTAGAGCCGGGCAACTGACGCAGTATAAAAAACATGCGCCCACAGCTAACGGATTCACTCTGAGCGCCGTTACACACAGCTTGTGCGGGATATCATTTGCCTGAAACCGGTTCCCTTAAAGCGAAAAGCCCCCCACCCAAAGGTAAGGAGACTAACCAATATTTGCAAATTTCTAATTTTAGAACAACATCAATCAAGTAAACAATGAATTGAATTGTTTTTGTAATGCATTTCTGTGAAATTTGTGGTTTCTGAATGCAAAAGATGACAAGGACCACGAGGTTCTTTGTCCTGTCATTGACCAACTGTACAACTAATTTAACTTAAAGATTTCATGAAGGTAATTATGATGGACACTAGTATTTATATTTTGCGTGAATGTTTTTCTAAGTATGCGGCGGTAATGACTAGAGACCGGTTCCACGGCGGCTCACAGGTGTTTTTGGATGTAACCGGCTTATGATTAATGGTACCTAGTAAGTTAATGGTCCTACTTAACCTGGGTCTGTCATTATGTAGTTGTGGACCATTTGCAGTATTTCAGCGCTGGCTTATATATCTTCTACGACAGGATAGTTTGAAAGAGGCTTTTGCGTTTAGGTTTTCTAGATCCCGTCTGCTCCCTTTGTGCACTCGATGCGACGGGGTGTGACCTACTTTAGCATATTAGCTTAGCCACATCATGCTAACACCGTCCTTCAGACTTGCAACAGTGGCAATTTTAATCAAGATTTTTTTTTTTTTCATGGATACTTTTTGTTCACTTCTTGGTCATGTTAAATTTCTCTTTATCATTTGAATAGTTTAATTATAAGGCCTTATCTAAATGGGAAAGAGCCAAGAATATAAGGCCTGCAAAAAGCATAATTTAAGTAATGGCTTAAGTGAATAGACCTGCATTGCTATCAGTTCGTTTATTGCGAAATTGAACACCAGGAAACGAAGAAACTGCTCATGACGAATCATCCAGTCTTAGAAAAGGCGTGGCTTTCAGGAAATGGAGCGCCACTCAAGGACTTGTGACCCATTCATGACTCAACATGAGTTCATTATGCAACATAATTTATTTCTACCTGCGTCCACGGTTTTTTTTTTTTGTTTTTTTTTTTAAGGCTGATACCAGAGTTTTTGAAAAATGTTGAATTGTAATGGGAAGATGTGTAGTCTTGCGTCAAGTGGCCAGTGTGCAATGAATGAATGGTTATGACGCAGTGATATTGGAGCAAAGGTTCCTGATGGGGGTCTTAAAACCAATATGTATGAGCAACAGTGGGAGGGGGCAGCAGAGGAAGTTGACTGTAGTGAACCGGAGGGAGTGGTCGCGCGGCGCCGGGTCTGATGGTGTCGAACGTTCCTTTTTTTTTTTTTTTTCTTGCTGTGCTCTGCCGCTCTGGCCGCGCGCCATGGCGCCGGTAGCCGCAAAGCTGCTCAAAACCGAACCATGTCCTTATATGGTAATAACAGAATGCAGGGCCACTTCCTTTTGTCTAGCTCGGTCGGAATGTGGGGCACGAGCTCCACCTAGCGGCTAATGTGGTGAACTGCAACTAGCGAGTCAACAGGAAGTGAGAGCTCGGTGTGTCACAATCGGCTCTGTTGGGAGGTGGATGTGAGGCTTAAGTGTTTAACTCGTTTTCCCTCTTTAACAGTTCAGCCATGGAAGATGAAATCGCCGCACTGGTTGTTGACAACGGATCCGGTATGTGCAAAGCCGGATTCGCCGGAGACGACGCCCCTCGTGCTGTCTTCCCCTCCATCGTCGGTCGCCCCAGGCATCAGGTGAGTGATTGATGCCAAACTTCGACGCGAAACTAAGGCTTTGATTTGAAGCATTTGAAAATTATACACAGTGTGTGTGTATATATACACATAGAGATTCGTGTATATGAATTATATAATTAATAAGTTACTTGTACATCGACTCAAAATAATTATATATTAAATATTACTATATAAAATATAGAAGATTTTATAGTGTACTTGCCCCTTATTGTAGTGTTCAGACTCAAGCATATGTTGTTAAGACAGATGTAGATTTGGAAATACCTACATAACACTTTTTTCATTGTAACATTATGTTTGCTAGTGTCTGTTAATTTAACAAGTGGTGTCTGATCTCTTGTTTAGGGAGTGATGGTGGGTATGGGCCAGAAGGACAGCTACGTTGGTGATGAAGCCCAGAGCAAGAGAGGTATCCTGACCCTGAAGTACCCCATTGAGCACGGTATTGTGACCAACTGGGATGACATGGAGAAGATCTGGCATCACACCTTCTACAATGAGCTGAGAGTTGCCCCTGAGGAGCACCCTGTCCTGCTCACAGAGGCCCCCCTGAACCCCAAAGCCAACAGGGAGAAGATGACCCAGGTAAATACCCTTACTTGCGTTTAAGCATTTCTAGTTTAACTAGATGGTACATTTAAATTGACTGTTCAAAACTAGTTACCCCATTTCCTTCTTGGTTTTCTTTTCCATTCCATTCTCACTTGCTCCTTCCTCCC
>JBBMJY010000010.1:14984856-15001696 GCA_037833715.1 Toxotes lorentzi
AAAAAAAAAAAGAACCCCGGGGGTTGGAAGTGGCGTTGGGGGAAAGAAAAAAAAAATGGACATTTGGGCTTTTTTTTTTTTTTTTTTTTTTTTCTTTGAGTCATTCCAAATGTTTGTTAACTGCATTGTTCAGACACATGATTCCAAATGTTAACTGCATTGTTCAGACACGTATTTGCCTCTGTGAAGGCTGCCCAGTGGTTGGCGCATACTTAAACATGGTTGTAGTATCGCTTGTATGTAAATTATGTCTGGGTTTTTTGTACTTTCAGCCTTAAAAATATCTTGGTCCTGTTAATTTTTTTTTGTTTTTGTTATGCAAAACCCAATCGTGACCTCTTCTTCCCCCTGTTGGAGGTGTCATCCCCGGGGTGGTGGGGCAAGGGGTCTCGACGTGATGGGGTAACATGGGGTGCCAGACCGGTGGGGCCAACCTGTACACTGACTAAACAATCCCAATAAAGTGCACATGTGTTCCGACATGATGTCTGACTCTTGTCTGTCTTTCAAAATGCATCTCAAGCTACTGAAATCTGAGAATCTTTAAACTCTTTGCCAAAAAAATTGTGATTAGAGCACGACATGGCTCAAACAGCAAAATGGCTTGATTTAGTGTCGAGGTTTCTAAATGCTTTAGTGTTTGTACCTGCACATGAAAATAACCAACTTAGCAGTAAAATGACTTTTGTCTTGATAAACTTTTAATGTGCATTTCTGATTGACACAGAACTCAGCTCAGTTTTCAGCCTTTACCATTTGCTAATTTGAAGAGGTGAAACATTCTTGAAAACTGATTTTAACACTTAAATTTTGAATGTCTCATTTGAAAGGATTCATGGATTTTGTGACTTTAGATCACTCAGTAAATGCTGTAATAGTGTAACTCCTAAAAAGCCTGTGTTGCTCTAATGTTTTTTGCTATAGGCCTCTTTAAGAGGCAGTTTATCATTTAGGTCAAAATCTGAGCCATGATATTTGAGAGTTTTGTCACAATGTAACTTGAAAAACTGAGTTATCTATCAATGCTTTTAACACAGAGATGATTCTAGACAGTAATATGGGTGGATTTCACAAACATGACATGCAGTAGACAAGACTGAAACAGGATGACATAACCTCTTGTTTGTAAAGGAAACTGTTTGCTAGTGGAATTTGAGTTTAACATGACTAGTCATGACTCAGAAGGTGGGCCTGCACACCTGGGCCAACTCAAACACTCTGCATTTGCTAACACTTATGCACCTGCCAGCACCTTCTTCCATGATACACCAAACTCTGACGTAAACACAACTGTATTTTGCAACAGCAGTAGTACAATCCTGGATGGCATGAGAGGAAAAAATGCTGCAGGCTTGTCAGAAACCTGTCACAAGATGCAACATTTTGTACATGGACAAATTAGTTCATATTCACTCTATGAAGGCAGCAGAAACACAAACTTTAAAAGGATGTGGTTTGTGCTGCTTGTGCACTGATTTCTGTCACTGAGGCAGAAACATCACCGTGTTTTATCTGAGCATCTGCCTCAGAGTTCACGCTGACCTATTTGCTGCAGTGTTGCCTGGCTCTCAGCTGACTGACGCCCTGAAGAGGTCAGTCACACATGATGACATGATGAGCACAGATCTCAGAGCAGTCACAAACTGTCACATAAAAAAAGAAGCCTTTTTTTCTGTCCTGGTGCATCTTGTCATGACATCATGAGATTTGTGATCACAGTGTCTTTGAGGGATCATGAGATCACAGGTTTTTTTATTAGCCAGAAATGACAACAGAGACTTTGGAAGCAGTGAAGCTCCACTATCCATTATGGATCTATAGCTTAGTGTTCCTGATTTTTTTTTTCTTCTGACTTATGGCTGCAGCTCCCGGTAGGACAGTGTTATGAATTCACAGCAGTTACACAGTTTAGACAGGAGATGGCGACAAAGGCCTGCTTTTATTTCTATTCAAAGTGAGATGTGATTCTCTCCTGTGTTCGAAATGCCTTCATTTTCTCTGCATCTCAAAACATGAATTCATATTAAAGCCTATGCACAGAGCATGATCTGAAGCCATGCCTTTCATGCTGAGTTAGCTATTGTTTTTGAATGTCTGTCTTTGGTCGATAAGGTTATATTTCATTTTGTTTTCATGGGTGAGGTGTTACTGGGCAGGTCCAATGGACAGTGAGCATGGACATCGGGGAGTGCAAGAGATTGTGTGTTTAATCCAGCAGTAACAGGACCACGGATAAAACAGGAAGTGTGCCATTATTACCAATGTTTGATTCCTGCTTTCTTAGAATGGTGGAAATAGATCCCCTGCTGATATGGGCACATTTCCTGTTCATATCTAAAAACAGATCTCCACATTTACATATTACAGAGATGAAAACGGATAAGACGGGTGGTGGATGGCACTGCCCCACCCTCACGTTCTATGCATCATATCCTGTTTCTGCCACACCCAGGCGCTAACCAAAGTCATGCTGCGTCCATTAGTCTGGCTGTCCCAGTTTCATGCAGTATTCCTGGCTGCATGGACACACCTCATGATATATGATGATCCTGGAGGGCTGTGCACATGCATACAGAAGTGTGTGTTTGCACTGATAGGAATTCATATATGCATCCATTAAGTTGAGCTGCATGCAGAATTCCTGCTGCATGCACATATACACTGAAGATCAAGTGTGTTTGGTATTGGAAATTTATTCCATCTCACCGCAGCCCCCCCCTGTGATTCTGCTGAGACTGCTTCCCTCTGATATCCTTTTACTGCCACGCCAGCAAAACACTGCCAAGGAAACGGCGCTTGGTGTGTGTGTGTGTGCTGTACTGTATGTGTGAATGAGTGCAACCATACTCCATTTTTCTGTGCTTGCCGAGGTTATCGTGCATGTGTGTTGCCTGTGCAGGTGTGAGCACTGCAGGTGTTTGTGAATGAGCCACAACAGCTACTCGGTTCAGAAATGTCTGTAACAGCACAATGTCTTCCCCTGAGAGAGGACACAGAGGGGGACCAATTTGTCAGAAAATGAGGCTCACTGTGCTCCTCCATTTACTACAGCTGTGCAGCTTTACAGCAGCTCCATTGGTCAGGTCGCTGATCCACCCTGCAGTCCTTATCTTCCTCCAACAGATGGGGCCGCTGCACTACATCAGTCTATTTAGCATCTAAAGTAGGTGAAAGGCAAATAGAAGGCTACCACAGCTGACAGAAGGAGGCCAGCAGAGAATAATAGATCATATTCAAATACAGTAGCTCCTCTTTTTGCAGGCCTCAGAGTGATTTGCATTCTACTGAGGGTGACATGTTCACTGGGGGTAATGTACCCCCTCTGCACTGTTACTGCAATGAATATTATTTTGATTGATTGACTCTCCACAAATGGTAGGCATTTTTATCTTTCAGTGGCCCTGACACATCACCACTTCACTTTCACTCAGCAAGATAAGTGTCTGTTGCATCAATGTTTCCTTACGGTTGTAGTGAGGCTGGGTGGGTTTTTTTTTTTCTTGAGAAAAACTCCACTTCTCAGAGTTCTGCAACCGCATGACTCAGGCACAAGAGCAGGCACTTGTGCACTGCAAACTTGCTGGAGCACCCTGCACACACGTATGACCATATATGTGAGTGTGTGTGTGTGTATTATATTTATATATATATATTTTTTAAGTGCATCTCATTTTATTTTAAACGGAACAGCATCAGTTTTATGAAAACTGGGAATATATATTTGTGGTGACAGATAATCATATGTGAATGAACAGACAGTGTCTCGATTTTCTTTGTGCATTCATGTCATGTGACTACTTCAGATTCAGCTGTGTGACTGTCAGGCTGGTGTGCCTGTGGCTGGCTGCTTGTCCTCCAGCAGAGGGCTCCTAATCCTCCTCCACCCTCTACCCCCCAGTGGTCCACCCCAAAACCCTGCAAGGCACCGTCTGATGATTGGCAGGTACCCCATGAGGGCTGCGTGTGAATATATGTGTGTGCTTCAGGTGGGGGCTGGGGTGTGTGTGTGCCTGGTAATGTCTCAGGCATGTTTATTGCATATGTGCATTTGTCTCTTTACATGTGTGTCTTAACATGACACTGCAATTATCTTTCTTCACAATCATGTTATGGGTTTGTTTTGCTGCAGTGCAGTAGTAGCAGTCGCCTCGACAACAATGCAGTGCTTATGTGGAGCATGAGACATGGGATGATGAATGATTTAGCCCTGTGGGCATGCAGGCTCTCTGTGTGTGCACTGGTGTGTGTGTTTGTGAGAAAGTGGTTTGGGAGGGGTCACACAAAATATCTGGACTGTTGTTATTTATTGTTGTTTTTCATTTGGAATTTATGGGATATTATATAGAAAATATATGTAACTGGGAACAAGGACGTGCATTCAGGCTTTATTAGCACCCCTCAGAGTGAGGTGAGACATTGCTAACTAAAGTGCTGTTGTTCTTATGCTGGAGGACATCTTCTTCCTGTATTTACTTATTTATGTATTTCCCTTCCAGAGAGGAGAGGAACCCCCAGCTGAATTAATCAATGCTGTATCTTGTGCTCTGTCCCCTGTGGGTTAATGCAGCCACATGCCTGCAGAAAATCAGATAGTCTTTCCACCAAATCAAATCATTTACCTGATTCTTACCTGATCCTTCAACTGATAGGACAGAATTAACCCAAATCCCAACAATGATATTTAGGCAGCCACATGGCTAGAGGATGATGTGAGATATGATTGTTTGGATAAAGATAAGAAGCAAACAAGAAGGGGGGAGGAAGAAAAACACAGTTAACCTAAAAGAGATAGGATAACCAACGTTCCCGTCGTGCAATCTTTGGTTCACAGAATAAAAATCATGTTAGTGGAATGAAAACTTGGCTGTGGTATTACACACTGATTTAGCAGCGTTTTAGGTAATACATCTGTACTTTTCCACTGCAGCCCCAGATAGAGGACAAGCTTGGAGCTTACATTTGGACCATCCTCAAAGAACCCACTTGGTGTATAGGCTATAAAAAAAACATAATCTACCAAATGGTCCCATCTGTTCCTGCAGTAAAGCGTCACTGTGAGAAGCTCTAACCTAGAAATAAACAGATAGTACATAGGTCTGTTATTACCATCCAATGACGGAGGTGAGGCCCCTGGATATAAACCACACATTGCTATAATGATAAACTGGTTGCTGTTCCCTGTGTGGACAGTGCAATAAGGAATTATGCATTAGTCTTTATTGGGTCTTTTTTTTTTTTTGGCTGAAGAGCTGATGAAATGTAATTAAATCAGAAATGCACTGAGATTGATTTCAGTAACATGTCAGACTATGATAATTTACGACTGTCGCTTTCTGTCATAAATCACATAAATGGCTTTTGTCATCATTTCATTTAACTGAAGTTCGTGTTCAGTTTGGCTGAATTTCCCCGTTGCGTAGATCATGCGCCACATTTGTGGATAACAAATATATTGTGCTACTCATTATCTGAAGGAATCGTGACTAAGAGATTTCATAAAACTGTATGGAAACCACCGCGACGCTCGACGACTCATTTAGCGGCCATACCCACCTCAAAGTGGAGGTAACCCACCCACGAACATGAAAAACAACAAGAAAAAGATTAAACCTGCCTCACGCTCGCAGGGTGAAAACAGAGCAACAATAGGGCTTTAATCTTAAGGCACTGTGTGAATTCCCAGTCGGAGCTTGCTGGAGAACAAAAGGCCGACTCAGACGGCCCGGGACGGGGCTCGATTCTGATCTCCGCCTGGTAATTCCCTTCCCGGGACCCATCAGGGATGACAGGCGCTGCGAGCAGGCAGGTCAGCGGGATGAGTGCCGTCGCTGAGTGGCCTCTTGTTTTTCTCTCTCGATGGTAATATTGTCCGAAAAACAAAACAAAAAAACAAACAAATAAAAAGGAAACGAGGTGTCGCGACCACACTGGAACACCGAACAGCCATGCAGCGGGCCAGTTTCTCCGCTGCTGATGTTCTCATGTGTCCGTTTCTGCTGCCGTGCAGGGGAGCCTCCACTGTTCCCTACCCTGTCCTTCAACGGTTTGCTCTCCGTTGAAGCGCTTCCTTTCCCCTACCGGAGGGTCGCCTTGAAACCGACACACTGTCAGGAGGAGGGGCTGGAGAAGGGTGGGGGGGGTGGGGGGGGGGGTGACAGGGGTAGCTTGAAACCACCTCACATTTTTTTAATCAACATTTTTTGCAACTATGTAACACAGAGCGGTTTACTTCAAAGGAAACTTATGGATAATAAAAAATCCGCGAGAGTCAGACAGCACTGTGCACGAGGAAGAACAGAAAGGGCATGTGAGAGGGTTTTTAGAGCCCCAGTCCACACCAGGGCACCCCCCCCCCCCCCTTATTTTAGCATAATAGCACTAAATGAGCACGCCACTTTTTTCTTCCTCTTCGTATGCAAATCTCTGTCTGTGTGTGTGTGTGTGTGTGTGTGTGTGTGTGTGTGTGTGTGTGTGTTTGTGTGTGTGTGTGTCCCTTGCTCAGACTCGGCCCAGATTATGCACAAGGAGACATCCAGTGCTGCCTCACCTACAGTCTGTTTTTGTGCATTTGCATCGCGAAAGCCGGGCATTATTCCTCGGTGAGAAATTGTGCGGGGGGAATGAAAAACGCGGCGGTCTCAGTGCGTTCACGGCTGGAGTGAGAGAGGTCCAGCATGATGGTGTCTGCCCGTCATCTGCCTGCAGACTCGCTACAGCTCTGAGTAATGACACGATTATAATTGTATTTTATGGTGTAAATGGTGTTGCATTAAGCCCTAAGCCTCTTCATACTGTCTCTCCCTCTGCATTCTTCATTTGCTAGACACTTGAAGGCTAACAAATGAAGCACAAGATGTGATGATACACGCTTGGTGTTCAGTGTAAAAAGATTAATGTAAAGAAAAAAGAGATTATTGTAGCCTATGGATTTCTTCTCGAGGGCAGCTCGGGCAGCTGTCAGGCCTAAACTGTATTTTTGGTTTGTAACATTCGTTTTCATCTTGTCACTCACCTTTGTTTTTCCTTTGCCCATATATACATAAATGGTATATTAGGTATATTAAACAACTTCCAAATAGAATTAATTAATTTATAATGACTTTTATGATTGCGGTCGTATTTCCTTCAATTTGGACTGGTGGGGGGGGGGGGCGCCTTGAAACTGGCCCCCACCACCACCACCATTCGCACTCCAAAAAAAACCAGAAACCCATTGCTTGTTTTGATCACTCAGTCTTGAAGGGAGAGGGAACCTTGAAACGGCTCAACCTCCTTGCTCCATAATTGGTTTTATAGTGCTGGCGAGCGGCCAGTGTGTTTTTTCTTTCTTTCTTTCTTTTTTTTTTTAAACGCTGGGGACTTTTTATTGACACTCGGCACAGCCAATCAGAGTGCAGCTCTGTGAAACGCACTGGGCTGGGGCTGGGGTTGGGTGGTAGCGAAGGACAGGGGCGGGGCCTGTAAAACAATGCTGTGTTTCATTGCTGAGGAGTTTACGGACGCGTCAGGGGCTTTCGCTCCCCCCCAGTTATCCCCCAGTTTACCTTCGGACGAGCCTGTAATGGACTACTCCAGTTCTCCCAGCAACCTGAACGGATTTTGAGAAACCTTTGCATTTTTAGCTCTTCCCCCAGATTTTCTCCATTCAAGTAAGCGCTCGGCATGTTGTTTTTTCCTTGCTTGGTTCTCCTTTTCCACCTAAAATGCCAAAGTTCTCGGGTGTTTTTAAAACATAATTTGGGTCGTAAATGTGAGTGAAAAGGGCGCGGGGGTTTGCATACGACATTTTGGATTTTTGGGAAGCTGCTGTCGGTGTGGAAAGCCCACTTTCGAGGCCTTTCCTCCGAGAAACTTTTGTGTGTCGCTAGTGAAACCGTGAAAAGTTTGAAACGTGGCTGAAATGCCGAGTTTCTCCGCCTGCCGTGCCGCATGGACCACAGCCGAAAAGGACACAGTCTGACCTACCTTCGGAGTCTGTTTTAGGGCGCTTGGAGGCAACATTGTCTGGTGTGATTTTGTAAAGGGGAAAAAGGTTTATTGTGATTTCTGAACGAGACATTCTTCAGATCCCGCCCGCGTCGATATCACGAGTTGTTGCTGTAATGTGTTTGCTTGCAGCCTTTGAAGGTTAGCTCGACTTTAGCCTTCTTTGTTTTTCTTTCTTCTTCTTTAAAAAAAAAAAACACTAAAATTAGTTTAACTTTTTTTAAACTCGTGTTTATTTTCGACCAGTGTGTAAAAAAATAAGTAGCTTCCAGAAGACGCCTATTTTGTAATCTCCGTGTTGCTTGCGGATAAAGTCGCAATTGCTTGTTGTTTCCCTCCTCAAAGTAACTTTTATTCTATTTTGTGTATTTTAATAACACCCAAACATGTGTCTCCGAACATTGTGTTTTTCTTCAGCTCTTTTAAAAAAATGACTAATATCGACCTTTTAAGAGATTAAAGACGCATCGCTTGGGTTAAACTGAATTATCCGCCGATTTACGTTTTAAACCGCAGTATTATATTTTAAAGCCGGTTCAAACTTAGGTCTAGATGGCGAACCGTCGATGGCCTGGTTATAAACGGGGGGTTTTAGTTTTTAAACTGTGGACTGAAGTGTTTACGGGCAGGGTTTTGATTTCTTTCCTTGGGCAGCACCCATGTCCAATTGCGAGGTAACCCGGACTAAATTCGCATCTATGGGCAACAAAACACCGCTAACCTCGCTGATTAATGATACAGGCTTTTGAAGCCTTATTTATTTTTAACCCGTTTGAAATTTATATTTGATGCGCCTCCAGTATTTATGGTGTATTGGTTTACAGGGCGACTCGGCCCATAGCCTGCATTACTGGTTTACGGTTTAGGAAAACAGCTGGGTAATCGGAAAAAGGTAGAATAGGTTATTAAGATTTGACCGTATGCGTTTCCATCGCGCGGTCGAAGGGTGTTTTCGTGGCCGGGGCAGAGCAGCTGGCCGTCCCTCTCCTGGTTGTGTTTCCTTGGGAAGCGGAGCCCCGGAGCGGCTGCCTGCTCGGCGTGCAGTGGGGGTGGAGTGCTGCTAGTCCGCTCAAACATTAGATCATAATAATATTGAGAATATAAGTTAAAGCTGCATTAAGATCTGCAGTCAGGATACACCAGGGGCAACTCATAGGGTGTTAATGTCGACCAGCCAGTACTCAGCGTTGAGTTTTTGAAGTGTTTTTTGCAAACTGCGTCATTGCCCGTATGGGCCGCCTGTTCGCTGGAAAGAGGAGAAATCCTTAAACTACCAGTTCACAACAGTTTGCTCAGTCTGCCCTTAGATTGTGAATCAAGCGATTTTCTTGTTGTATTTTGTAGGTCAGCAGGATGGCTGAAAAGGAGCCCGAATCGCCTGGAAAACTAAAGACATTATTATAGCCAGAATTGTCTTTTTCGGAATAGGGGGCCTATCCGAACGGACAATTTCTTTTTACAACTTTCCCCTCTGTGGATAATGGATGGCAGAGATTTTGGACCTCCCCGATCCGTCCACGTACCACCTCCGTTGTTGGCCGGGCTCGCAATGGAGTCTCACCGACTCGGAGCAGCAGCAGCAGCCGGGAGGATCCCTCCCTCTCCCGGTCACTTGGGCGCGAGTCATCCGCCGCCTCTTCACTCTGGAAAATTCTTGCCATCGGCCATTAACCTACATCCACACCACAGTAAGTACAAGACTGCTAGATTGCTTTACTGTGACTGCCACAAAAGCGCGACTCTCATTCGATCAAATATTAACTTGAAATAAACATGCGCAAAAATGCGCACAGTTTGTGGCGGCGTGTGTGCGGTCATTGTTTTTATGTCCCTACGGTGTTGTGTGTGGGAAATGAACCTAAATGCAGGTTTCACAAGGAGGAGTGGCTGTTATAAAGCTGTGACAAGTTTCAGATGTGGAAGTATGGCATCGTGTTAAGGATTCTCAGCCTTAGCGGTGGGCAGCACATCAGCGGAAAATTACTTGGCAGTTTCCATCACACACACCGTCCGGTTTTAAGGCACAACACGGTTGACTATTGAGCGTTGTGGTGTGGGTGTTGTTGCAGCAGTGTGCAGTGGGTTTGGATTGCATGTGGACCATTACGCCGTCATTGCTGTTGGAGCAGATGCAGGTTGTGTTTATGTCTGTGCTTGGGAGAGTGGGGGTGGTAAAGTTGTGACCTTAGAGGGATGACAGACCGCTTCTTACCCTGTTGCGGGAAATTGCTTAAGTGTTTGTATGAGTGAGGGATGGCTGTGGTTCAGTCTCCAGTATCTGGAGTAAAAGACACTCTCCTGGAACATTTGACAAATGGCTGATGCTGCTTTTTCCTGCATTTGTACCATTCTGCTGGACATCCCCACTGCTTCCTCAAGTAGATCAGGGAATCTTTGTGAGGGAAAGAGAGAGTCTCTGTGATTGTGTGTGTATGTGTGTTTAAATGAGCATGTTGTGTAAACTGCATGGTTTTGATATGTTTGGCCATTAAAGAAAGGGTGGGGCGTGAACCAGGCCCCTTGAAGCGAACCCCATGTGTTTGTTTACACCATTCTCTACCTGCCTTGTGTGTATGTGTGTACAGGCACTATTACCAACTGCAGCCAGTAGATCATCTACATTATATGTTATTCTCTGCTGAGCTAGTGATTTTCCCTTTTACTTTCACTGCCCGCACAGTGATCTCGATTCCTGCTATTGGTAATGGAAGCCTTGAAATAACATGGTGCAAAAAAGAAAAAAAGATAACACTGAATGTTTGCATACAGTTTTGTGGTCAGAGGGAAAGTCAGAGCGCTCTTGTCAAGGTTCAGACCGTATGTGGTGTTTGACTGTGCCTTTTGGAAAATGGAAAGTGTGACAAACACTGTCATCGAGTTACTTACATCCCCCCGAAGTCATGTAGCTGCAGACAGAGATACAATTACAGTTTCTGTGGTTTCTTTTCAGAGGTAAACCCCGGTGATAATAATATTCCAGTGTAGCTGTGTTCCCCCGTCCTTATCATTGAGCGTGGGTTCAATGCAGTACTTGCAGTAATGTAGTAATGCAGTAATTTGGAGCGCCAGGTAGTAGAGGTCTAGTAAAGTGAGGCAGTGCTGGCAGGGCAGGGCTCTGATGAAGCGTTAATTTGACACACCGGCGGAGCCTACACACTCAACTTGCACATGCACATGAAAAGCTGTCAGAGATGAAATCAACTCACAGCAGGGAGTGTTAGGATGATTGATGGGTGTATTGCAGCAAAGAGATGTGCCAGGGCGCAGTTTATTGCAGCTAGTGGAGCTGATTTTGTGCCTTCAGAATAACGTGGAAATGTTTTCAGGTGAAACGATCAGACGTGTGGATTTACTATAAGCCGTGCAACACCATTTGTTGGTAAAAACGTGTTTTTGCAGCAGTGTGTTTCTGCTGGGACGATGTTCCTCCATTTCCCCTCCTGTGGCTCTGAAACGAGCTGAAAACTGCTTTCTGTGTGTGTGCAGACGTGCTTGTGTGGAAAAAGTTGATGTGTTGCCAGGGGGGGTTTGTGAAGTGGAATTGACCCAACCACTGTTCCAGCCCAGATTGGCAGTTTAAACACTCCTTTAAAACGGGATACATTTTATTCTGCCCACACACTGACCTTCTCACTCTATGACTCTCATCTCCCCTACGCACACTCACAGCCTCCGCCCACTAAAACACACCACTGTACGACACAGGTCATTTAGCTTTATGGTGCTTCTCGATATCAAATTCCCACACGTTACATTAACCAAACCCGATTGAGATCTCAGTCCCTTGCTTGTAATAGCACTATACAGCCCTGTTACGCGATAATTACCCAGTAATTGCAAATGCTCAAACTGTTCCCATTTAATTGCAATAAGCAGCATGAATCCAGCCCTCAAGGAGCCAGTGTGCAGTCGGAGGAGCCGAGGCCACCCCGCTACTGTTTTTGTTTACATGTGTTTCATGGAATTCAAGACATTTTTTTGCGCTGTTGTGTTTGGCTGAGCTCTTGATAACAGGGTTGACTGTTTATAGCTGCCAACACGCTCCTATTTCCCAGGAGTCTGCGTTATTTTCTTTTTTAGTACAGTTTTAATAGGATTTCCACCTGACTTAATGGAGTAAAGTGTCTCTTATTTCCACACCTCCAGGTTGCCAGGTGTGTGTGTGTGTGTGTGTGTGTGGGAGAGACAGATTAACGTTCGTTTTAAATGCATTGTGAAGCAGCAAATAGTTCTACATTTATGCTGCTTGTACACTCCGCAGCTAAAAAGGGGACCTCTGTAAAGGCATCATTTCTCATCAGCAAAATCTGCTTTCTACTGTGCACTACCTATTCCTCTATATTCACACAGGTTATATCTAAACAAGATACGGTCAATGTTTATAGATGTAAAATGGCTGTAAATGGTCCTCTGTCTACTGGAGGTCTGCTGGTGCCTTCATCACCAGATTGAGGCCATCTGTCCTCTTCCCTCCCTCTTGCATCCAAGAGCAGCAGAGGTAGGACCTGCTGAAATGTGACTGCACCAAGGAGCCGAGGCCACAGATGCTTTTTATTTCCAAAACTGTACTATTGCTGTTAAAGGTCAATGTGGATGCACATTATTTTTATTGTGTATGAAGAATTAAGGATAAGCAAAGACGTTTTTTCATCTGAGTGACAATTTTGCTGCTACGTGCCTTTTTTTGCACCACATTTTTCAGATATCACTTGACAGCGTGTCAGCGTTTTTCCTTGGATTTTGGCCAATTAACTACTCAGTTCTTATCTCTGTAAACAAACAAAGTAATGTTGCTGCAGCTGTGGGAAACGTAAAGTTAATCAATTCCTATGCACCGTTTTTTCCCCTGGTCTTCAGAGCAGAAATTGTTGTAGCAGCGTGTGTAGACTCTGTTCAGGTTGAACCACTGTTGTGTTACATCCATTCCAGGTATTGTTGTAGGCGATTACTTTAACTGTATGGAATGACCTTAGAAGTTCAGGAATACAGTTGGGAAGAAATGCATGCTTAATGAGGCGAAAATGACATACAGGGCGGCGTCCCTCAGCTGTGAAACTAAAGGGATAACACGCCTGAACCAGCAACTTTTCTGTTCTTTTGTCTCATACGCACACACACACACACAAGCACACACATTTTTAGTTTTTAGAGTGGAGTAGCAGAAGATGGGAGTCAGATGTGGAGGCAAATGTAGGTGTTGTGACTGCAGAGGAGAGAAGTCTTAGATGGAGAAGGAGAAATAAATGGGCACAGTCCCCTAAGGTGGAAGGCGTTGTTTTGTTTTCGAAGGATAAGAACTGTGGTTGTTGTTTTTGTGTGTGTGTGTGTGTGTGTGTGTATGCCTGTACATGAGAGGATTGAGGTCTTGTGTATGGGAGTAGGAGCATGTGATTGTGCTTAGTGCAGTTAGAGCTGGGGTTTCCCCCTGGGACTCTCTGCAGAGAGAAAGGAAGAGACCACAGCACATTCATACACATTAGATAAATGTGGTAGCCCTTCAAATGTTCTCTCTTTCAGTCTCTCACACTCACACACACTCACAGGAGTGTTAAGTATAATTCATACAGCCTGCGGGGCAGGCCAGGGCTGTCTTGCCCGATACCAATTTGTCTTCCACGCTACTTGGTTAGTGTGTCTGTTTACGTTAAAATTAATGTGGTGAGTGTGTGTTTATATGTATTCAAGACACAGACTCCTGTGTGTGTGTGTGTGTGTGTGTGTGTGTGTGTGTGTGTGTGTGAGAGAGAGAGAGAGAAGATATGGCTCGGACACGTCCCCTCTCAGATTAATTAAATCTTTCAGGAGAGAAAACAGGCTCCTTAAGAGAAAGCACAAGGCACCGGTGCCCTGCTACAATAAACCTGTCAGAGGCACACAAATGACACACAGTCATTCATACACACACACACACAGCTGTCAGAACTAAGAGTGACAGACCTGTTTGTGTGTGTGTGCATGTGTGTGAGTGAGAGACAACATGAGCGTGCCGTGGCATGTCGAAATACCCAAAGCATTAGCTAAGTCTTTCATTCTGCCAGAGCCCTCCCTTTAACTCAAACAACACCCTTCAACACACAAAGGTCACACTCTGCGTTGTGTCTTTCTGTTTGGCTGCATGTTGAGTCTCTACGTGTCCCTTTAGATAAGGCTCACAATGTTCCTCTCAGGACACTTAGGAAAAATTAAAAATGCACAGTGACGTGAAAGAGACACACAGGGAGACAGCAGGTTTGATGTGTGCAAAAAGTCACATTTGACTGTTTCTTAATTATGTGCTTTAGCTTCAGCTGAGCCACCAAGATGACTTGCACCTTTGACAATTAACTGACACTTGCCACTTAGTTTTAAATCACCATGAGATTAACTAAATTGAATAATTTGCACACTTCATTTATCCTTGCTGTGGTTTTTACTCTTTGCACCAACAGCCCAGGGACGGTCTCACTTTATGTATTAGTTAGTCTGTAGTTGCACACTCTTCTTCACTGTGAGAAGGTGATAACATTCATCACATATTTCTTAGATCACATCATTTCCTGTCAGTCAGCACCCCAGTGGTTTTGTTACCACTTTTAGTTTATGATAAATTTTAAACCTTATGTGTGCCAACCATGTGCTGCAGGTGTAAAGGTAGTTTCTTTATGTTTTGGTATATATGTGTGTGTGTCTCGTTGTATCTGTGTGACCGCACAACTGTGCATACCACTCTGTCTGTGTGTGCCACTGCATGATTGCGTGTGTGCCTGTTGCATGTGTTCACATTTGCTGGTATCGTGGTGTGTGTGTAAAAAAAAAAAACAAACAAAAAAAAAAAAACGAAAACTGCTGTCTTCACAAGAGATTTCTGAGTACACCAGCATGGCACAGCAAGGCTCATACACACAAGAGGTGTGTCCAACTGTCAGGGCAATTTTTGCACAAAAGTTTCAAAGAGCTGGTGATAAAGTGCTAACTTTGTCTCTTTTCTATGGTTTGGTTGAGGTGAATTAGTCTAGCTGTGTGTGACTGTTCATGTTTTAGCTTGGTTTTAACGGAGATGGCTGAATTCCATTGAGTTTAACACAGGGATAATATAACAAGCTTTAAAAATACAACACATTATTAAATCTTAATCAAGTGCTTTCTGACCTTTTTGTCTTCTGATGTCTTCATCAGTTGTTAACAACTCCACCAAAGAGTGGTAATTTGTTTTCCCCCTCTGAACGTCTCACATGGTTTCATTTCAATAAATGTTCAAATGATCCAGTATCTCAGAGAAAAGTCCCAAAACTAAAAACAGATTTGTTTTTTGTCTTTCCCATTAATCATCTCACAGCCCCTCAGATTTATCAGGTGTCCCTGTTTATGCAATTGTATATAAAGTAGTTTAAAATAGCTCCACCTCCATCAGCTACAACAGTGACATGTTGTTACAAACTGATGCTTCAGTATTAATCATCTAAAGATATCCTATATAATAATATAACAGTCAGAGGGACCAAACCACTTCTTTTATTTTGGTACTTAAACTACATTTTGCTGCTAATACTTAAGCAAGATTTTTCATGCAGGATGTTTACTTGTCCTGAAGTGTTTTTATATTGCTTAATTGGTACTTTTACTTAAGTAAATCATCTGAATACTTCACCACTGCAAACACGCGAACTTGAGAAACAGCCTGTGTTCAGCTTTAGCTTCACACACACACGAACAGAATCGTTTCCTCTAAAGAACTCAAAACACAGGAAAACCAGACTTGTGCATTTTGAAATCATTAACACATTTTAAACCACATGCTCACAGCCCGAACAAACAAGCTCACACACAAAAACAGATTCAGTGTCTGCTGCCAGACATCCCTTCACCTCTGCGTTTAAGTGACGACCCCTTCTTCTGCTTTACAGTCAGGATTAATGGTCACCAATGTCAGTGTGCCAGTGAGCTGTGGCAGAGATGGATAGCACTGCAGAGTTTTACTGTTTGAATGTTTTTCTTGCAGGGAATAAAAACCAGAGATCAATAGAGATTCCCCCCCAGCTAACCCTGCTCTGAGTACCACTGATGGGTAACAGATGGGTTCACAGAGAGTGTGTATGTGTATGTGTTTGTGGTGTGTGTGGCAGACATTTATACCAGAGGTTTTTTTGGGGGGGGGTTTTGTACGTGTTCCAGTATTGTTGTTTTTGGATTCTGGTGTGTTGCAGTCCGTCTTAGATTGATTTGCGATCAAGACTCTTGTTCTTAAGCTTGATTTCACTGATTTTCACTGTGTGGGTGTGTGTGTGTGAGATTTGCTGCGGCGTCTCCATCAGAATTGATCTCCAGCAGGCCTCCTCTTCTCTGATATCGAGATACGTTTCTTATGAGGATCTGAAAATGGAGGCTCAGAACGTGTTGGGAGTCAGAGAGCGTGTTTCTTGGCAACTCGCTTATCCCAATATGGCAAACTAACTGTCTTGTGAAGTGGGAGCCAAATGGTGTGTGTGTGTGTGCATGTGTATGTCCAAGGGTGGGATAGCGGGATGGAGTTGTGAAGAAAGAGAAAGGAAGGAAGGAAGGAAAGGGCAGAGAGAAAGTAGAGAGGGAGGTAATGAAAGAGTCATTTCAGAACATTTAAAGAAACATTTCCCTCTCAGCTACCATTTGGATGTTGTTTCTGGAACGAAGAGCGCAAATGTTTTCCCTCGTTCTACCCCTCCCTCTTTTTCCTCCCTCAGACTATTCAGGAAGGGAAAAGGGACTTTGGGATTGTATTTTTTTTTTCCTGATCAATGGCATGAAGCGTAACTGGGCTGAATGTAGCTTTGTGTGTGTGTGTGTGTGTGTGTGTGTGTGTGTGTGTGTGTGTGTGTGTGTGTGTGTGTGTGTGTGTGTG